>JXTB01000037.1:211450-244951 GCA_002914805.1 Parasponia andersonii
TGCGACGAGACCGGCTGTGGTCGCTATGATGCGATACAGATCGATTATGACCACGTCGTCGCTCCAAATACTGTCTTAGGTCTGCAGGATCTTGTTTCGACTCCCTGCTGATTCTTTCGAAGACGCTTCTCGATGGTCGTCCTTGCTCGCTGCTCAAGCAATCCTGGCTATTAGTGGATTTACGAGAAGGTTGTGTGCGATTACGGTTCGTACTTGAACTCTCCGTACCAGATTCTGGTGGCAAGTTTGCGACCTTGCCTTTCCCTTTGGAGTTCCGATCTTCATGACGCTCCTGCCGAGTTCTTGGCTGGTCGTGTCCTCTCGTCTCGAGGATCTGTATTCCCTTCTCAGGTAATTGAGCAGGGCGTTCTTTGGGACGTTCATGTTGTGGTGGGGTCACCATATGCCCTTCAGCAAGTCGTCGCAGGGTATCATTGATCTGGTTAGTGACTTGCTGAAGGTTCACGAGCGTTTCCTCCATACGATCCTGTCTCTGGGAAAGGTTCTCTGTTGCCGTCATAGTAGGCTGATCCGGAGCAGGGTCTGCCTGTGTAGCAGCAGTACTTTGAGGTTGGTTTTGGCTAGTTCCGGTGACTCTGGTAGTGTTTCTAGTGTTTGCCATTATTGAAAAGGTGGAATTTGACAAATTTTTCTGCCGGAATAGCCCTCCTTCTAACGTCAATTGTTGATGGAGGTTTTATCAACAATAAATTTAGAAAAAATCAAGAGATGTGGCTTGTGTGAATTGAAACAATAATCAAAGCAAAAAAGGAGAGAGGATTTTATAGTGGTTCAGCCCCGAAAAAGATGAGCCTACGTCCACTGTTTTCTCACTATTTTATGAATAATAACGAACACTCAAGGTTACAATCTCGTCTGGAAATTGGAAAGACTGAAAAGCTATTAAAAATACTAAAAACTTAGACTACCCAAAGCTTGGAATACTTTTTCCTTGGAATACTCTTCGGAACATTGAGTCTCCTTTATATAGGTAAAAGTAACCTTATGTCCCTAAGATCCTAATTGTATAAACGGGTAACTATACAACTGGATAATGTAATTGGATAATCATTCAAAACGAATAACTAGTTAATCACAAATAGGATACTTCAGTTTCCCTTTCCTTGTAGGTTTCTTTCATAGCATTTACTTATTTCCCTCTTCTTGTAGGTTTTCTTTATAGCATTTACTTGCTTCCCTCTTCTTATAGGTTTCCTATTTGAAAAGGCAAACTGTACGGAGAAGGTCGCACAAAACCTGTGGAAGAGGTCGCATATAACCATCACGGAGGGGGTCGCATATAACCTTCACGGAGGAGATCGCATATAACCCTTATGCGACCTTAGGATTTTAGACTGCACAACACTTACTATAGCTATACCTATGACTTTTGACTATAGCATATTATGCAGATAAACATAGCAATATGAGATTTTGATGTGTTGTAAGTTGACTGTACAATTTAGTGCAATCGTGGAAGGCACAACCACTGTTACGCATGAAACAATTATTCAAATGTGCCAATACAATCACTTAATTTTGACGTGTGGCAGTTTGCCGCATGCATTAATGTTAGCACATCGAAGATCTTGAGCATCAGCTTCATCGACGAACTGCAAACTATTTTAACATATACTTTTTATAAATAGGATAATTAATTAAATTTTTATATCTTACATTTTGAGTGTTTATTCAATTTATATTTTGTGTTTTGGTTATTATGAATATTATCCTTCAAATTTAGAGAATTTGTAATGAATTTATATTCTTTCTGGGACTAAATTTTGACTATTATGTTACCAAAATAACTTTAAACATTTATATATATATATATATTAAAAGAAATCAAATTTAAAACTTATATAAAATTCATGAAATTTTCTATAAATAATATTTAAATCTTATAGGTTTCTGTATTTTTAAACTACCTTTTTTAATATTTGTTCACCCAATTTGCAATATCCACTCGAACTTGATGATGTGAAAGGGAACATTATGATTTGCGAAACATGTATTCTTTTCCTTTTTCTTTTTTCTTTTTTAAAAAAAAAACTTGCCCATACTAATCCTTCTCTGAAAAGTTCTCTTTAAGTATTATACTCCACAAGTTTTCTAAGAACAGCATTCGCGTTGCATGCATATGGTGCAGATACTCCACAACTTCAAGAACAAATAGAGAAGAATTAACGAGAATTTTGACAATTATTACGTGAGATTCTCAATCGAGTTAAAACATTTTCTTTTAGACAATTATCCATCTTCTATTCAACGTGCAACAAAAATTATATCATCACATAACATATGATTTATTATAAAATATTATGTTGAAATTGTCCCCTTTTTTTTTAGGGTTCTTTTGTTTTCCCAAAAAAGGGAAAAGGTAGTCTCATTGAATTACAGCTCTTAGCTCAATTAGTAAGTACACACATCTCCAATGTTGATTTGAGGTTTAATATTCAAATTCTCTATCTGAAAAAAAAAAATTAAATAGTAAAAGAGTTTCGTTAAACGATTAACACACACATGAAAGCCAAAAAAAGTCATAGACCAACTTGGTAAGAACTAAGAGGTGAGATCCTCTTTTACTTGAAAGACAAGTCAATAAATAGTCAAACATATCAGATGATATATCCGGTACATAATGATTCGTTGGTACATAATGATCCGTTATATCAGTTGATACCTCCAATATAAACTAATTTACGGTGTGCAAAAAGAGGGTAATATTTGGAGCGAACGAAAAATATAATAAAACGAAAATAAATATACCTTTTCATGAATATCAATTAAAACTTTTTATTTGTATTTTTTATTAAATCTCATTTGATCCAAATATATAGTCAAAATTGTAGTTAAAATTATTAAAAACGAAATATTTTTAACTTTTGAAATGAGATAACATACTTAAAAAAATAAGAATTTTTGCATGTAAGGTATTACATTTGAATTACTGAGATAATATAAATAATTTTTGGTCTAAATGGTTACCTTCCAACTAAATATGAGAATGTTAATCGATAATTTTAAATATTAAAGATATTTCTACAACAAATTTAAATTGTAATTCTGACCGGATTCAAATTTTGGTGAAATTTGATAGAAAATCACAAATAAAAAATTTATTTTATATTACTAGAAAGGTGTGGGTTTTTTTGGCTAAAACGCTAAAATGATAGGTTTTTGTTTTAACACTATCCCGTGAAAAAACTAATGCATTCCATCGTTTACCTAAAAAAAATAAAGTAAAGATACGGCCATTTACTATTAGTTATTTAACCGCTTTTAATAAAAAATAATAAAAAAAAAGGAACAATTTATATATTTAAAAAATAAAAATAAAATAAATAAAAACAAAAATAAAAAACGTGCATGTAAAACTGCCTAAAGACAAGTTTCATTCAAGCACGTGATTCCGGAATGGATAAACCGAGAGTTGGTGCTCAAAGAGGGAACAAAAAAATCAAAGAGTTTGACCAACTAAATAGCACGTCTAAATGGCTAGAAAGAAAACCAACATTTTATTCATTAAAGCTTTTTAAGCTAAACCCTTCAACAAGTGGTGCGAGCTTAAATTCATCTAAGCTATATGAATTTTATCTTTATATTCTAAGTGAAGGTGTACCTGGATTAATTCCACACACAGATCGCATGAAACCATCAGGTGCGTAGTTAGAGCCAAAAGAAAAAAGGATAAAAGGTTACTTTTCGCCTTCAATACTAGAGTAGCCTTCTTCGGAGTCCTCATACAATTCGTCTTCGTTGTCATCATTATACATGAGGCCTCTGAAATGCTGCCCCCTCAACCGCTTTTGAATTCGCTCTCTGATGGCTGTTCCCTGAAAGAATACAATGATATGTTAATATTCAAATTAATACATTGACTTATATTTTCAAGAATGCATGATCAGCCTGTACAAACTAGCGTTAGCAAGTAGAGAGAGAGAGAGAGAGAGAGAGAGAGAGAGGGGACAGGACGAAATAGAACCATTTTATGGCAACGTTCTTCAAACATCTCAAGAAATCCAGCTACCAATCGATCAGATTTCTCAACCCATTCATCACGATGCATTCCCGCAGTTCTTGCTACAATTTGTATCTGTAGAAACAGAACATGGAGAAGATACAAAATCACATTCTTACAATTCATCCAGAACGTAAGAACGGCTCCTCATATTGAGTAAACAGTACTAGCATTACAAGCTTGGTTATGGAGTAACAAAGAAACCATGATTTTGCCAAGAACCAAATCAGTTGTCACACTACATGTCCATGAGATGCACCGACCTAGTTATGACACAAAAAATTCTCCATACATGTTCACATCAATTAGTCGCATCATACTGGAACAGGAAATACTGCCAACTAGCAACAAAAGCCATCTTGTTGGCTCTCGTGTGAGAGTAGCGAAGGGCGTGTTTTGTAACACTTTCATTCTTTTCTTTCCTTTTTTGTTTTTAAAATTGAAAAGAACATTGGGGAGTTTCTTAAGCACATAATAAGCCATCTGCATTTCATTTTTAGAAACAAGAAGAAAAAAGAAAAAGAAAACAATAATAATAACATGCATTAGAAATCACACGATTCTACTGCTACGGCCATGGGAAATATGTCAAAAAAAACAATAAAAACGAAAAAACAAACAAACAAAAACCTACACCCAAATTTAGACGTGAAGCCATAGGATCAACCGTGAACAATATTTTAAAACAATACCATTTGATCTAATTCCTATTCAACAAGATAAATTTTCCACCTGGGAAAATCAGAAGAAAACTATTTGTTTTTGGTACTTCAACTATGCTGAATAGATGGAAATATGATAAATACTTGGAACAGATGAATATAAAAAGGGATCTATTCACCATGCCACGAACAAAACTTCTTTTTTATCAAAAAGAATCAGTGAAACAAACTCTTCAGAAAGGTTACAAAAGCACATTACATAATGCCAATAGGTTCAGCACTCATCGCTGAAAAATTCAGAATAATGATACTCTCATTCAACTCTCACCCAATGATGCAAATATCATTGTATTAAGAATTAGAATAAATAGTTGAAGCTTTAAGAAGATATCTCTGTCATCTCATTGTATTTTCTTTCCTAAACAAACAAAATTTGTCCCTTCTTTCTTCTTCGAAAAATAATGATGCAAATACATCTCCTTATTAAGAAGTTTACTTGAGAGGGTCACACAGTTTAAAATATCACTTTTTGTCACGCTAAGACACAGAACTTCCTTGGTCTTGGCCTGACATATGTGCAGCAATTTGGAAATTATTGCAACATCTAAATCCTTCCTTCGAGAATAAAAGATAGACCTAGACCTTAAAAGTCCCATAACCTTTTCTTTCCCAAAACAATGTTGTCCAGGTAATCAGAGTACAATATTCCCACTTTCATTTTACCTAACATAAAGATTTTAATTCCAATTTTTCATTTTACCTGACACAAAGACTTTAATTCCAAAAAAATTAAACATTAGGAAAACTGTTTTGAGTCCCGACTGTAACTCAAAAAGAGCTTTTCTCATCTTTTAGAAACAACAAATTAATGTACAATCTATTATATTTCTGATCGATTAATTAGGGTTTTAACAAAATCATACCACTAATGGAAGGAACCGAAAAAAATAAATAAATAAAAGAATAAAAAATTTAAAAAATAAAAAACCACCCTGATTCTTATCACCTAGAAATCAGCCTTATAAACGAAAAGGAAATTAAAAAACAAAAACTCTACAAAAGAAGTACAGAAAGGGAAGTAAGAATTCCTTGCTGAGAATTCTGATTTTTCTACATCATCTTCAAAGATAACAATTTAAAGTGCAGGGGGGTAAAAAGGCATAATGAATAAATAATAACCTATAGCACTCAAAAGAATCAGAACTTTACCCTTGTAGAACAAATACGTATTAAGTTTTAACACTTCTCAGCCAAAAAAAAAAAAAGAAGATGAATTAAAATTTCATGTAGCCATCAAAGATGCCGATAAAGAGAAGGAAACCAATTTAGCATCATGAAATAAATACCTTCTCTCCAACTTTTTCATGATGTTTCTTAACCCTGTCACGCAGCCTTTTCAATCCCATATTCACTCTAAGTCGCTTTTCCTAAGTCAGAAAGAAGAACATCTGACACCAGTTTCCTCGGATAAAACAAAAAGGTTAAGTGGCGGATTAATAGTAAATATAAATGCACCTTTACATAGCTAACACCCAGTTCCTTTCTCGAATATCCACGGTCCAAATTACGCATAACATATTGGTTGTAATCCTTAACGACCCTCATTATAATATCTGATGTAGAAATCCCGTCAGTTCGTTTCGTTTCCTTAAACTTCCCCATGTACTTAACCTGTGCAAGCGCATAAAATATGCTAGGGTAAAACATGCAGTGTAATGGTCGAGAATGAAGGAGAATAAAGAAATAAACAGAAAAGGAAGAACCAATTACAGAAGCTGGAGGTAGACCAAAGCCATGTTTACTAATCCATTATTGACCATAATGGGAAGGGAATAAAGGAGTTGTTTCCCTTTCTCATCCACTCATGTATTTACTTGCACACTTTTGGGAAATAAATTTTGGTCAATCCTTCACACACTAATTAGGAAGGGATAACTCAAGTTTCGATTGATTCCTTCTCATTCCTCTTCGACCCTTTCCCTTTACAATTCTCGTTATGGATTAGTAAACATGCCTAAACATGCCCCGAATGGAAACAAGATGAGGAACAAAAAACAGTGAAGTTGTCTGAAATTGCTTAGTGGAGAACCAGTATTCATTAGTAAAAACAAAAACACATGATGGGAGAAAAAATGAAGGACAAGATTGGGGTAGGAAGAATTGATTTAAAATGGATGACAGAAACATAATAGCAACACAGCAAGACAAAGAAGAAAGATGGCCAGCTAGTATTAAAACATAGAAAGCATCCATCATCTAGTCCAAGACAGTGATTGGTAATATTATATCAACTCACAAACAAGAGAGAACCTTGTAAATAGAACATATAGCTCATATGTCAAAACAACTTACAAACTCGTAAACATCCTTTCCAGCCCCACTTGCATCAGCATAACTAAACTTCAAGAGAAAGAAGAAAAAATTAACATATCTGAATTAGTTGGAAATCTTTGACAAGTATAAATATCTAGGTTCAGTAAGAAAAATAATCAAGTAACAGGAAATTCATAGAGACAGAAGAAAAACACGACAAATGGAAATGAAATTAAAAGATTAACTAAACAAAATACCACTAGTTGTGAAAGTAAATATGGAGCAAGCAATCAATAAAGCTCTTGCAGTGACGTTACTATGATGTATTAAGATCGGACATTATGGACCAATGAAATCTAACAATTTTAAGAGAACAGAAGCAATGAGTTGAGTTTTATTTTGGTTTCATCCACTACTTGGTAAAATTTTGGGTTGTTGACTCAAGTTCAATGCATTCTCTTCTTGAATGACATATCTGCCATCTAAAAATGAAATTTGCACACAAGAAAAAATAAACATAGAATAATTTAAAGCATTTACTAACTCTAAAAAGTTTAATGTGATACAGTTCAAGTTGCTTATTTGGGGTTGGTAAAACTTACTGTTGGCAGATTAAATCAAATCAGATTTGATTTGATTAAGAGATTGAATTTGTTTAGATTCTTTTCCAGCTGTTAGGATTTGTTTTTAAATTTAAATAAAATCAGAGTGTGGTCTGTCGTGATCCTAGGAGTGTGTTTAGTGATTTGTTGTTAGCTTTTAATTGTACTTGGTCTATTTAAGCGTATTATCTTCAATTGAATAAAATAAGGGAGCATTAGTATTCAAAATTGTGTTCGTGATATCAGAGCCTAAGGGCTGAATCAATATGGCTAAAACTGCCATGACCGTATCTTCACAAGGAGACGAAGTCACTTCTGCAAATTCCGGCAAGACCCAAGCTGATAATTCTGCAGCGACGTTTCACGGAGGAGAGAAAGGTTCATTCCATATTACAACCCACAAACTTGATGGCAAGAATTACTTGCAGTGGGCCCAATCCGTCAAGATCATCATCTGTGGCAGAAGAAAAATAGGATATATCACCGGAGAAATTAAAGCTCCCACTTCGACTGACCCGACATACAAAACATGGTTGGCTGAGAACTCCATCGTACTCGCGTGGCTCATCAATTCGATGGAGCCGGAAAATAGCCGTAGATATCCATTTCTTAAAAAAGTCTCGGACATGGCACGACGAATGTATCCCGATATCGGAAACGTTTCACAAGTCTTCGAACTTCGATCGAATGAAACAGGGATCTCAATCTATTACCCAATATTTCTCCGATTTACAAGAACTATGGCAGGAACTCGATTTATTTCTCGAAGACGATTCTCCGTGCGCTGAGTGCAGCGTAAAACAACGAAAGAATCTCGAAAAAGAACGCGTGTACGATTTTCTTGTTGGACTTAACAGAAATCTTGACAAAATTAGGGGTCGGCTGTTGAGCAGAATCCCATTCTTGGACACTGAAGAAGCCTTCGATGAGGTTCAACGACAAGAATTCTGGTGGAAAGAAATGTTGCTAGATGATGGATCACCAAGCCAAATAGCTCCAGAAGGATCAACACTTGTTTCCAGAAACATTCCACTAACTGGGCGAAATAACAACGAACCAAGGACTTCACGTAAAGGAGAAAGAATGTGGTGTGATCACTGTAATCACCACGGAATGTGGTGTGATCACTGTAATCACCACGGCCACACCAAAGAGATGTGCTGGAAAATTCATAGTAAAACAGCAAACTAGGTACCTCGAAGACAGGCAGAAGGAAGAGCCTACAAGATCCAATCAAGCAATGACAAGGAAAGAAATGCAGAAAAAAATAAGACTCTAATTTATTTCAGTAAAGAACAAGTGGAATATTTATATCAGCTTCCCAATCAGCCCTCATCCACTTCATCTTCTGTTTATTCTAAGGAACCTTGGATCATTGATTCAAGTGCCTCCAATCATATGATAGGTAGTTACATTCTCTTTCATTCTTATGTTCCTTGTTCTAGTAACACCACAGTTAAAATTGCAAACAGATCTCTATCTTCGGTTGCAGGAGTAGGATCAATTAGAATGTCTAAGGATCTTAATCTTAAATATGTGCTTCATGTTCCTTCATTAAATGCAATTTGATATCCGTTAGCAAAATTACTCGTGATAATAATTGTGTTGCTAAATTTATCTTCGTCATGTCAATTTCAAGAGCTGTCAATTTCAGGAGCTATCATCAGGGAGGACGATTGGCAGTGCTAAGATTCATGATGGACTTTATTTCTTTAAAGATTAAAATAAAGAGAGTCGACAAAATCTTGTGTTAGGTATTGCGTCTGTTTTTGTTTCTAATGTTGGTATCAAGGAAATGATGTTTTGGCACCATAGACTTGGCCACCCTAATTTTTCATATTTGAAACACTTGTTACCTTCATTATATGATAACAAAAAATTAGTTTCGTTTCGATGTGAAATATGTCAGCTTGCTAAACATACCAGAGTGCCATTTCATCCGAAATCGTATACACCATCTACACCATTCTCACTGATCCAGTGTGACATATGGGGACTGTCCAAAGTCACAACCTTAAATGGTAAAAAATGGTTCATTACGTTCATCAATGATCATACACAAATTACATGGGTTTATCTTCTCCTAGAAAAATCAGAGACATGCCAAGTGTTCAAAAATTTTAGAAATATGATTCAAAATCAATTTCAGACAAACATCCATGTGCTATGAGACAAACATCCGTGTGCTATGAACTGACAATGGCAGAGAGTATTTTCAATCCATTTTTGGAGAATATTTGTTACAAAATGGAATCATTCATCAAAGTTCATGTGTTGATACTCCCCAACAAAATGGAGTCTCACAGAGGAAAAATCGACATTTATTGGAAGTAGCCCGGGCTATCATGTTCACCATGAATGTCCCAAAGTATTTATGGGGAGACGCTATATTAATAGCAACTTATCTCATCAACTGTCTACCCAACCGAACCCTAAACTTTGAGCCTCCTTTATCAGTTCTCACCAAACAATACCCACAGCTTTCAACCTTAAATGCCCTTCCTTCAAAAACCTTTGGGTGTACTGCCTTTGTCCACATCCACTCTCACAATCAAACTAAATTTGACCCAAGAGCTATCAAAACTATACTTATTGGCTATTCTCCAACCTAAAAGGGTTGCTAGTGCTACTGCCCGCAAAATAAGAAAACATGTCTCTCGAGATGTGACATTTTTTGAAGACACTCCATATTACCCCCCAACTTCGCTTCAGGAGGAGAATTGTGATCAAGAAGCTCATTCGTGGGACGTCATTGATTTCTCAGAAGGTCCTAATGTTCATCCCATTCCCATAGTACCTAGCATCTCATTTTTGCCTGAACTAACAAAGCTAGCCCCAAACAATACACCAATGAACCAGCCATAAGAAAGTGTACCAGTATTAGAAACTGGGAGATACAATTATACCTAATCAGCAAGAGTTACATGTCTACTCTAGGGAAAGGGTTCCTCAAAGAAATAAACAAATCATGATTCCTACTCAAAGTCAAAAAGCCGAGTTGGTGGTAAAACCTCACTTTCCAAGTGTCTCAGGTAATCTCGAAAATAATCCAAGTCCCAATCTTGATCTAGATGTGCCAATAGCAATTAGAAAAGGTATTAGGTCCTGAACTCAACATCCCATCTCCAAGTTTATTTCCTATTCCAATCTATTGTTTTCTTTTCGTGCTTTCACCTCGAATTTGTCGAGTGTTGTAATTCTCAGGTCGATTAAGAAGGCTCTAACTGTTCCTGAATGGAAAGTTGCTATACTCGAAGAGATGAGCGCCCTTAAACAAAATAGTACTTGGAGATTGGTGGAGCTGCCGCGTGACAAGAGCACTGTAGGGTGCAAATAGGTGTTCACCGTCAAATATAAGGCTGACGGGTCCATTGAGAGATAAAGCGTGGTTAGTGGCCAAAAGTTTTACACAAACCTATGGGATTGATTATACCAAAACATTTGCTCCTGTCGCTAAGCTCAATACTATTCATATCTTACTCTTCTTAGCTACAAATTTCGATTCGTCATTGTATCCACTTGATGTAAAAAATGTGTTTCTGAATGGTGAGCTTGAAGAAGAAGTTTACATGAGTCAACCACCAGGTTTTGAGGAGACATTGGGTAGCCAAACTGTATGTAAGCTGAACAAGTCACTCTACGGATTGAAACAATCCCCACGGGCTTGGTTTGGCCGTTTTTCAAGAGTAATTAAGAATCATGGGTATATTCAAGGAATAACTGATCATACACTATTTGTCAAACATTCGAAGGATGGAAAGATAATGATCATAATTAATGAAGATAACATTAAGAAGATGGACGATATTAAACAGACGATGGCAACGGAGTTCGAGGTTTAAGATCTTGGATCATTGAGATATTTTTTGGAGACGGAATTCGCAAGAAGCAAGATAGGAATTTCCGTATCACAAAGGAAGTACACTTTAGACTTACTAGAAGAAACCGGTATGCTCGGATGTAAACCAAGTGAAACTCCACTTGAAATTGGTAATAAGACAAAAATGCTTGAAGGAGATCCAGTTGACAAGGGAGTTACCAACGACTAGTCGGAAAGCTCATTTATCTCTCACATACAAGACCTGACATAGCCTTCGTTGTAAGCTTAGTAAGCCAGTATATGCATGCACCCTGTCAGGGCCTCGTGATGTTGTGTACAGAATCTTGAGGTACTTAAAACAAGCACTTAGAAAAGGACCTTTTTTTTTCAAGAAGTTGTGATTAAAAGGTAAAGGTGTTCACAGATGCGGATTGGGGTGGTTCAATTGACGATAGAAAATCAACATCCGGTTACTGTACTCTGTTATGGGGTAATTTAGTAACTTGGCGCAGCAAAAAACAATTTGTGGTCGCAAAAAGTAGTGCAGAAGCTGAGTATAGAGCTATGGCTCATGGAATTTGTGAAGCCATTTGGATAAAGACTGCTGGAAGAGTTGAAAATCAGATGTGAGAGGCCTATGCAACTATATTGTGATAACAAAGCAACTATCAGCATAGCTCATAACCCTGTCCACCATGATCGAACGAAACATGTAGAGATAGACCGACACTTTATCAAAGAGAAGCTAGATAGAGGTATCATCAGCATTGAATATGTGCCCACTTCTCAACAACTAGCTGATATACTTACAAAGGGTCTGACAGGACAAGTTTTTGATCTGTTTGTGAACAAACTTGGATTCATCAACATCTACAGCCAAGCCAAAAGGGGAGTGTTGGTGGATTAAATCAAATTTGATTTGATTAAGAGATTGAATTTGTTTAGATTCTTTTCCAGCTGTTAGGATTTGTTTTAAAATTTAAATAAAATCAGATTGTGGTCTGTATCAATCTGCTGTGATCCTAGGAGTGTGTTTAGTGATTTGTTGTTAGCTTTTAGTCGTACTTGGTCTATTTAAGTATATTATCTTCAATTGAATAAAATAAGGGAGCATTAGTATTCAAAATTGTGTTCACTTACGGAAGAGAGTCATGTGCTACATAGTCAATCTTATGCTTGTCAAGAAACTCTTTTGAAATTACCCATGGTGCATCAAGAATAACTTCATCAACCCACCTGCATTCAACAGGTCGCAAGATATTGCTTAAATATCTAATGCCTAAACAAATAATTAAGAGAATAGGTTATGCAACGAAGCAGGGAAAAATAGCTCAGCTAGTTTAGTTAAGAAAATAAGAAATAGATAAAAAAAAATTATGTATGTATGTAAGGGGCTTAACTGGGTGAACAATTGTCATTTCCACAAACCTTGGAAATTAGAGATGCAATAATAAGCTAACTTAAAATCATATAAGCCTATCCCACATTCATAGTCCAATCCAACCTCTAACTTAGATTAATTATAAATTAAAATATATAACATAATAAATATAAATATATATATATATATCTTAACATAGGAAATTTTCTACACGGCAGCCTTTTTTTTTTTTTTTTGGGCTCTGATTCTGCAGAGCAGCTTGCAAAAGCAAAATCACCACTGCAGTATATTTCCTTCAGGGTTTCATTAATAAAATTCAAGTGACAATAGGGAAAATTCTAAAAGGATTTTTCGTCAGTTGGACTCAAGAACAACACCAGTTAAGTAATCCTAACTAGACTACTTATCTTGTTACCCAAGTTTCACCTGTAGCCATTACGCCATTACAGGTCAAAGAAAAATACAGTTAACAAAAACATAGATATGTCCAACTCACATAAACCAACCTGCAGTGACGCAGTGACTCATACCGCTCCTTCTCGCTCATAACAGTTTTCCCTTTATACTTGTGAGTGATTTCATCATTGCAGCATCCAACAAGAAGGTAAGTATTGGGGAACCTATATTTAATTTAAAAAATAAAAAAAAAATAAAAATAAAAAAAGCTTCAAAAAAAACATAAGTTTCAGTGCAATTCATTACCCTAGAAACTTAACATTGTCAAAGAGGGTTTCAATTCTGATTACAAACTATAAAAATTTTCCTTAGCTTCCTCCCATTGAAAAGGGTATACAAGTTTGATTCAAATGCCAAATCCCAATAGGTTCGTAAACAAAATAACCCAAGCTTTAAAATTCTGGCCTGGCTTCCAATCCAAAGGCATCCCATCCCTTCACATGCATATCTAAATCTATAATCAAACAAAAACAACTCAAAGAAGGAACAAAATTTAGCACGACATAAAGAAAATAACACAAGTACTAATTAAGAATATCCAAAATCCCTCAAATGGGTGAAAAGGAGGACCAAGTCAGAATTCCAATAGAGCAAGTTCTAAAGAAACAAGGCACAAGAATCAAAACCCATCAACAAATTCCTATATAGACTTGAACATGTCTGATAAAAACAAAAACCCAATTGGAATTTTGGATGAAATTACTAAAAAAGAAAGAATTGAGAGAGAGAGAGAGAAAAAGAGATACAGTTTCTTGGCTTGCTCTAGAGAACGGGCATGGCCAAGGTGAAAGAGATCATATATACCATCCGCATATACTCTCACACGTTTCTCATCGCCACTACTCCAGCTGTCCCCATCACTGCCCTGCTTTTCAAACTCCATTCTCTCTCTCTGAAAATTGCGCTTGCTTGGTCTTGAGGGAACACAGGCACAGCCCACACTGAGAGACGAACAGAGCAAGAGAAAAGACCTCCTCTCTCTCTCTCTAAAATAATAATAATATAAATGTGTTCGTATATCCGTACGGGACAAAGCAAAGGCCAAGTTCCCATTATTTTATTCCCGTGTCTAGTTTGTCGTTGTTCCAAGATTTTTGTGGTCGGTTCTTTTTCCTTTTCTTTTTATTTATCGAAATTACGTTGACAGCCCGTATGTTATGTTAAATTAGGGGGAACGACACCAGATCAAAATATTTCTAGTTACACTCCCCTACAATTCAAAAATAAAAAAACTACAAAGATATCCACATATATTTATGGGAAATTTATACCACCGGGTTTACTAAACTCTATAGAAAAATGAACTCACCCGTAAATATTTTTAAAACTAATCCACATTATCATGTCACATATGTAAAATTTCCTAATAAATTCTAAAATATATTTTTCTTCAATAAATTCTAAATCACTTCTGTTACCACTATCGATTTTGACCCCGGTGGTGCCTTCGTTCGATTAGGATCGAAAAATTGTGACTATTATTGAACTTATTCTGCCACCTCTCCTAGTTGTTATGATCGATTTTTGACTAGGGTCGAACCACTATTCAACTGTAGTTAAATAATTCGATTAGGGTTTAAGCCATCGATTGAAAATTTTTAAATGGTATCGAATAATCATTCAACCGTAGTCAAATATTTTCGACCCCAGTTGAATATAATCGGCCGTCTTCCTAGTACCGCCTCCTTCACTTTTGACTTTTTCAACTTGATCAAAAATTTTCCACTAGGGTTAACTTAGGAACAATTTTTGAACTCCAAAATTTTCATTAAATGATATAACAATAAAAATCTTAACTTTATAAATGATTTATAAGTTATCTATTTTTTTACATGTATTAAAAAAGGTCAAAATTGATAATGTCTTATATTTATATCTTATTTTGCTGCTAATTAAAGAATAATTAATGTTGGAGGAGACAATAAAGTAATATTAGAGATATCAAAAACTTTTTTCAGGATTATTTTAAATAATGTGACATTATTTTCAACTACGTGATATAGTGTTCCCACTTTTTTTTGAAAAAAAAAAATGAAAATTTTATACTATAATAAATTATTTGTTACAATATAAGCAATACAATAAGTAAAAATACAATTAGAAAAATTGTCTATTATAAAATAAAGAGAACAATACCAAAAGAAGAAATTATGATATTATGTGTAAAAAACGCTTGATTCTAAAAACAAAGAATAAATGACAAGAGCCACAACCAACATCTCTCAACAAAGAGTATATATTATTAGCATTAGCTCTATTACTAGATGAAGTTGAGTTCACTATTCCAAAAATGAATATACAATCACTTTTTACCAAAATATTAGTGAACTTTGAAAACATCATACGATCTAAATCTTTACAAAATAGAGTAACAAAGGTCTTTATTATATCATATCACAATATAATATCAATCTTAATATATCTTCTAGATTTTCATTGTGGAAGAATAAAAAAAAACTATAGAAAAATAATGAAAAAAAAAACCTACAAAGATCTAAAATCTGGTAAGATTACAATTCTTTGACAATGAGATTGTCTTAGGATATGACAAATTTTTATAATTAGTCACTAGCTAAAAATATTAAGTCATAAATAATGTGAGAATTATGCAATATGAGATCAATTAAGAACATTTAACGTGTCAATTTTTCATCGGAGAATTGCCAAATTTATGTTATATCAATAAAAAAGCTAAAGTCTATTTGAAGACCTCATTTATGATGAGATGTCAACACCTAATTGGAAGCAATTTCGACTACTTGTCAACACCAAATTAGTAAAATTAAGAAATGTTATTAGAGCATCTAATAAAGTAGTGCCTAGTGTCAAGCTTTACTTGTGACACCACATAAGCCACTTGTCAAAAGTCTAACAATCAATTTGTATGTTAATGACACCTATTATGCTTAGGTATCTAATTATGATGAGCTTGTGAGATCTTGTTCACCTCTTCATCGTTTGTAAGATGTCTATATATAGGCATATGTCTCTTTGTATTAGATAAGAAGCAGTCCCAAATTCATTAATATATTTTATCTTTTACTTATTTTCTCTTTTTCTCTCGTGCTTGTTCTCAATCGAAGTCATTCAAGCTTTCGTTTCTCATTATTAACTCGTCTAGTTCTTACTTTTCCTCTTACCAAGATGATAAGTACTAACCTTGCCACTTTATTCCTTCTAAACCAAAGCTATTCACATTCTAATCCTTATCAATATAATTCAAGCTCATATCCTTTGCTTGCCCATAGCCATATTCATCATCACATACCCATATACATGACCATTCCCATGATAATCTTCACCGCCATCATAATTTCTTATTTTCTCCTGCATTCACATACATATATATATATATATATACCCTTATATATATATATATACCCTTAGTTTTCCATTTTTATTTCTTATTTTCTCCTACATTCACATATATATATATATATATATATATATATATATATATATATATACCCTTAGTTTTCCATTCTTCCTTAAGCCGATTACATTTCCTTGTTATTATCACCATTATTTCATCTCATTTGCTTTTGCATTTCATTAGCATAGGACTTGGTCGTTAAGTCTACTTGCATGCATACATGTGTCCATATAGTTACATTATAGTATTAAGCATCACATTATTTTATTAACCTAGCATATATATTAGCACTACCACTTATTCTCATGTGCATATTTTAAACTTTCCTTCCAAGTGTCTTCTCTCATACATGCATACATATCTTTACTCGCCTTATCATTACTATTAGTACCATACTTTGTCATGCTCAGTGATCTTTGCATACCAAGTTACTCTCCACAAACTCATGCTTGACCTGTAGCATAAATTCGAGGTATTGTATTCTCTGTATTATATATATCTATCTTACATCTTTGTATTCAGTGGGTAATTTATATTATTGCTCTAAGTGTGATCAATTATTCTCTTTCCCCGTAAAGTAATCTATATTGCTACCTTGAGTGCGATCGGTTATTTTGTTCTTCTTTTAATTATTATGCACATTTATTTAGTGATTTGTATTATTTTCTCTCGTAACTGGTCCCATTGCTTTATTTAAATTTCAGTACTTTAATTTCAACTATTTATTATTATTTCTGACGATATAGTTGGACTTACCCCCATATAATTCTAACTCCTCTAATTAACTAAAATTAGCATATGGATGATATTGCCTTCGTCAGTTTTTAACTATTTATTTTTTTGCATTTTATTTCTACTGCTAATATCTAGTTGACACCATGGTCGGTTTATTCGCCTCAGTCAACTAGTATTGTTTAATTCCTTGTCTATTTATTTATTGTATTATTATATTACTTCTAGTCTTTAGTTGACAATGTAATCAGTTTATTCACTTCTGTCAACTTTTAATATTATTTTATTCTTGCTTATTCCTATGCACACTAAGTGATTCATCTTCGCAACTGCCAATCTTATTGAGATACGTAGGAAGAATTATTCTTATTGTGACTGCCCATCCTTTTTTGACACGTAGAAGTGTTGTGATAACTCTTTCTATTGTGCATTCTAATATTCTAATATAATTATCCTCTCTTTTATTGTAATTAAGTACAAGTCATACTAATTAATCTAAAGCACAAACCCCGAACATTAAAAGATGACTCCACTGAGAAGTAGCCAAGGGAAACTAGGTTTCTTCAGTATCCCCAAGATCTTCGAAATTCATCTAGGACCTTTGTCCTATCCATTTTTAAATTCTTCCTATTTCTATCAAATTTTCCTCTTGAAATTTTGTCATTTCATCTTCTTGAAACCCCATCAAATTTCTTTTAATTTTTTGTCCAGAAATTTTGTTGAATTTTTGTCTCATTCTTTCCAGAAATTTCAAATTTCCGTCCCCCTCATTTTAGAAATTTCCTCTCAAACAAAAAAAATTCCCATTTCTTCTTTTCTTCCTTTCCTCCAAATAGCAGATGAGCAAAATCCAGTAATCAATAGTGAAGCTCAAGCTTTCCTAGCTAAATTAGTAGTTTCACTAGATAACATGAGACAAACTCAAGTAGATATGCAATTATCTCAAGCTAAAATTCTCCAAAGGATTACAAATATCAAAAAATCTCATAGAGCCGGATTTTCTACTCTAACTCCACTTCATAATAATACTTCTCATGCCTTAAATCAAGACCCTACTAATCCTACTGCCATCACTTTAACTAATACTGAGAATGAAGCTTCCAAAAGTTTTATTACAAAAGAAGAACTACAAGAAATGCTTGAGTCTAAAGCAGTAAAAGCTAGCAAGATTGTTGCTGCGGTAGACTTCCAGCTTCCCTATCTTATCAATATTCTTTCTAAGCCATATTCGAAGGATTATACTAATCCTCGATTTAAGAAATTTGATGGGAAGAAAGGAAATTCTAGGAAACACATTATTGGTTTCCTAGATAATCTGGGAGTCTATGCCAGTGACTATGAATTAAGGTTGAGAGAGTTCTCAAGATCTCTCACTGACCGAGTATACTCTTGGTTCGTCAATTTACCAGTAGGTAGTATTGATACTTGGAAAAATTTGGTAATGATATTCAGTACAAAATTTTTTGCAGTAGAACATAATTTGGGCTTATCGGATCTCTCCAGCACAACACAAAGGGAAGAGGAATCACTTACAGCCTATGTAAACAAATTCAAAGAAATAACTCTTGACTACAAAGAAATTATCTCAGAAAAAGAATTGATTCGAGTGTGTATTAATGGAATGCAAGCTAAATACAAAGTTTATATTGAAAATCATATAAACTCAAATTTTGTCGAACTAATGTTTAGAGTCAGTAACACTAAAGCAATAGTAGCAAAAATGTACAAAGCTATGCCTGATAAAAGAAGTGCTACTGAAAATTGGAACCGACTACCTTTCTCCAAAAAAAAAAAGGGAAAGAGATTGCTATAGTTAATCAACGCCAATGAGATAGAAGAGATCAGCCAATTCCACCAGAAATATCACTTGCCAAAGATAAAATCAATATTTTAGTACGAGCCTAGATAGAAGATGGGATTCTAAAATGCCTACAACCTAAGAGGAAACTAACACAAGCAGCAATACAAGATCTCAAATATTGCTTTTTACATAAAAAAGTGCACTACACCGCATCACACTATTATATTGTTCTAGGAGTTTATTATGAAAAGGCTCAATAAGGAGAAATCCTGATTAGGCAACAACAACAAAGAGTTGAAAATAATCCTTTAAATACATGTACAAATATTGATCCAACTATCGATAATCTAGCNATATAATGATAGAAAATCTCATGAAGTCTTGAGCTTTTAAAAATTTGTTCGACATTTTAGATATTGGAGATGAAGCTTGTAAAGAAGCTACATAAGTAATCTTCAAGATATCTCAACAGTTTGGTCCACAATATTACTCTATTAACCATGCTGTTAGAAAAATTACCAAAAGAGATGAGAATATAGTCACATTTTCTAAGAAAGATGCCTAAGTTTTGAACTTCAGTCATAACAAGTGGCACTCCCTTCAAACGAGCTTTGGTAGACAATGGTTCATCAGTCAATCTCATGTCTTGATAAGTTTTCAAAGCAACGGGAATTCCGGAGAGAAAAATTACCTTGCAAACTTCACCACTCATCACTTTTGTATCAAGTTCTTATACTACATGAGGGTATGCCAATGTCAACCTACAAGTTGGATCTATCCGAGCACCAACTAAATTTTTTGTAATTGATATAGATGTGTCCTATCATTTGCTGCTTGGAAGACCGTGGATTCACTATAATCAAATGGTACCTTCTACTTTACATTAGTATTTGAAAGTGATGACAGATAAAAGATACTACAAGAAATATTACTTTTATCGACACATTGCAAATAGCACGTTAGTAAAGACATGTTTTGTTAATGCGTCACAGATCCACGCATCAGTATAGGTGTCTTGAAAAATTATTCAGTGGGAGTTGCATTTCCTGACAGGTTGCACGTTGGGAAATAATTTAGACATAAAATTTCCATATTATTTTCACCCTTTATTGATGTATTATTGACTTTGTGTTGGTAAAAGGCTGCCCAAAAAAATGTAAAATACATTTATCGATGCGTTATTGACTTTGCGTCGACAAACGGTTGTCCTCAAAAAATTAATATGCAAAATATATTTACCGACACATTATTGACTTTGCCTCGGCAAAAGGTTGGCCCGAAAAAAATTCCCTACGAAAGTTGAATTTTGAGCGCGCATTTACTCTGAGATGAAAATTTTAAAATACATACGCCGACACGTTATTAACTTTACATTGGTAAAAGGTTGTTCCCAAAAAATTCCCTACGAAAGGAGAATTTTGAGCGCGTATTTAATTTAGGATGAAAATTTTGAAATACATATGCCGACACATTATTGACCTTGCATCGGTAAAAAGTTATTCCCAAAAAAATAAATAAAAATATAAAATGCATTTGCCAACGCATCATTGACTTTGCGTCGGCAAAATATTGGCTCGAAAAAAATTTTCCTCAAAAGGCAAATTTTGGGAGCGTATTTTCTCCTAGATGAAAATTTTGATATATATATATGTTGACACATTATTGACTTTTCTTCAACAAAAGGTTAGCTAGAAAAAAATTCTTTGTCAAAGGTGAATTTTGGGCACATATTTATTCTAGGATAAAAAATTTGAAATATATTTACCTATAAAAGATAACTAAAATGAAAAATACATTTGCTGACACATTTTTGCATCGATAAAAGTCAAGCATTTTTATTTTTATTATTTGTACATTCACCAATGCATTTTTGTGTGGTAAAAGTCAAGTTCTTTTTTTTTTTAAAAAAAAAAAAATTAATATATTGCCTACAAAAGGTGAATTTTTGTTTCGTATTTATTTTAAGACAAAAATTTGAAATACATTTTCTGATATGCTTATGCATGAGCATAGGTATAAAAACTTAAAATACATTCTTGTGACAAGTTTATTGTGATACATCCTAAGCAATTATATTTGAAAAAATTCTTTATGTGGTGAGGCCCTATCTACTTAATCAGAATAATTTCTACTATATGAAGATATGTTCCCTCAATTTCTACTAATTTAATATTTTAGATAGTTTGAGAATAAATTAATTTGAGACCTAGTTGCTAATTTTATATCCTCGCCATCAACACCTTCCCTAGACCCTATCTCTTATTCTTTCTCTCTCGCCCACAAAATCTTTCTCTCCATCCCTTTCAATTTTTTTTTTTTTTCTTATAAGAGCATTCTCGTCAAAACCCTAACACAACAAGAAATGAGATATAATTGGGGCGACAGTTATCGGAGTGACACAAAGTTCCCAGTAGCTATATCTACTCGGTTGATAATAACCTCTCGTCCCAACAAATATGTGGCCATGAGCATATAGGTGCAAAATGTCTATTATGATGACATCACTGTGTCGTCCTAATAGAATGGATGGAATTATTGACGGGTCTAAAAAACAGCCAAAAATTTTAGAATTTTGATATATAAGGATGACAATAGAGTTTATAAAAAAATAAGCACATCAATTTTCCGGGCATATTTTTTACCCAAAAAATCAGGAGCTATGGGGCGACATATAAAACCACACATTTTTTTAAAATCAAATTAAACTTTTAATTCGCAATTTCTTATCAAATAAGATCAAGCTAACACATTTAGTTGAAATTGAAACTTTAGTTTGTAGGAGAAGCATGAGATCTAGGCTTCAATCCCCGTCTTCCTCCTCTCCCTGTACTAACATAATAATTGTATCGAAAAAAGATAATTTTACCCAAACAT
This sequence comes from Parasponia andersonii, assembly GCA_002914805.1. NCBI lineage: Eukaryota > Viridiplantae > Streptophyta > Magnoliopsida > Rosales > Cannabaceae > Trema > Trema andersonii. The sequence continues at coordinate 233,486 of JXTB01000037.1, forward strand.
ATATTAAAATTAATAAATATTGAAACAAATTATTATTATCTTTCTTTATTTGAAAAAATATTTTGAGTAATAATAATAATTACTAAAAATTATAAGAATTTTAACTATTCAAAATAATTTTAAAACAAGAATGACAAGAGTTAAAAAATATATAATTTTGTTCTTTTTTTTTCTAGTCTAAATTGTTCAAAACAACTAAAATTGAAAAAAAAAAAGATAGAGAACGACATTATAAATTATGTTTGATTAAAAAAATTTATTAATTCAATTGGCCTAGTAGGTTTTCGCGTTTTAATCCGCCGTTCTTTATTTTCTTTAGTCGAGCATCACAGCATATTGAAAATAGAAGAGCTTCACTAATTTTCTATCAAAAAAAAAAAAGAAGCTTCACTGAATATTTTTGCCTCTGCTCCACACATCCGAATTTCTCTCTCTCTCTTACGCCTTGCATTCTCTATCTCCTTCCATTTTCTACGTTTATTCCAGCTTCGCTGCATCTTCGTGGGTGTTGTCCGCTGCTCCTTCGTGGGTTTTGTCCACCGCCACTGCTCATCCGTGCGTCTTCTCCGCCACCGCTGCAACTCTGTTCTTCTTCTACGCCTCCGCTGCACCTCTATGGCTCCTTTCCTCTACGGGTCTTTGCATCCATTGTCAGCTTAATTTGGGTTTGGGTTAGACTTCTTCTCCCATTGTATATTTGTGTTTGGATTTGGTTTGGGTAAGATCTGGCTTAGATTTTTTTTTTAAGCTTTGGTTCTTATTATTCGAATCTCTCTTTTCATTTTGTTTCTATTTTCCTTTAGTTCGTAGTAAGAACTTGGCTATGCATAATCTGATTATATGGTATATTTATTTTTTTTAGAGAAATGCATCTCTAATTTAAACTCGATCGGGATTTTGATGTCTAGCTGGCAAAATCTCATTTTTGAATCTTAATGTTTTCGTTTCCGTTTTTGTATTTGAATTTGTTGAAATTCTTGTTGTTCTGTTTTTTTTTTTTTTTTTTTTTTTTTCCCGAAAGCAGCAGTTCTGCTTTAAATTCCATTAATATTTTTTTCCATATGAGTTTAGGATTGGCGAGCTTTTCCAGTTCTAGTAGCAAATAAGGTATTGTTGTGAATATATTCGATCGTTGAGTTGAGCTAGTTGGCAGTGGAACATGCTTTTGATGTTTTCTAATAGACATATAAGAACCTGAATCTGATTGTAATGCCTACTGGATGCAGCTCATGGTTGCTGGCACTTTGGTCTTATTATGCATCAGACCTTAGGACAATGGCATATTAGAGATGTCCCATAGCTACTAATTGTAGTTGCAATTGCTATTATTGGTAGAGAGGTAATATAGTTTTATTGGCTTAGATTCTAAAAAAGAAAAAAAAAAGAAAAAAGGAAAGGAACTAAAAACAGAGGAGTTGAATTAGACTTTAATACATATGAAGTTTGTGTATACTTAGACCTGCTTGTATACGATTTTGGTTTATATATATATATATAGGTAAAAAAAAAAAAATACCTATTGGATTCGCAACCTCTATATATATATATATATGTTTACGATTTGGGCAAGAAAAATATAACCTAATGAAATTAAAAGAAACCAGGAGAACCAAATAAGCATTGCTTCGTGTATGTTGTTTCTTATAAGTCTTACCGTTTGGTGGACATCTTTTTTATTTTTTTTGTTTTGGATAAATTTAGGGATTGAAATTATACACAAATTGGAGGAGAATAAATAGGAGGGCTTGAAAGGGGTTTAAGCAATTGCTAATTGCTAATCTCATTGTAAGTGTACCAATTTTGCAATAAATACTATAATGTCCTTTGTCTAAGATTTCACCGAAATATAATCTCACTATAATGCACATTAACGTTCCTTTTCCCTTTGGATTAAGTTTTCCATTGTTTATTATATAATATATATATGTGGGGCCCGTTCCTAGAACCACGTGGACGATTACGTGGCAGAACAGGTTACGAGGGATGCACGTCATTCGTCACGTGTCCAGAGTGACCATTAAAAAGCCACGCGAGTTGCACGTGATACGTATGGGCCCGTGGGCTGTCAGGGGCTAGGGCCAAATCCATTCCAGACCCTAGACCGGTTCGGCCCAGCTCATTTCCTATCTCGACGGCTGGGGGTCAGGAGGCTCGAGGGTCTTCCGCCAGAAGACTCCTGAATGGTAGCGTGCTATTCCAGACCCAGACAGGACATTTAATGCGATCCTGAGTAGGTGCGCGCATTGGGCAAACCGTCTTGACAGAACGGCAGTTTGTCAAAGTCTTGCCCCTGATAGGCTCGAGCCATAAGGAACGGCGGAAACTAGGCCACGACGATGCAGGGAGAATCACAGTAATCACGGCCTGTGATCTCTGGAGTAAGTCCTGATGAGAAAAGATACTCGGTCCTGGGATTGAGAACCATGAGGTTCAAAGTTCCGGAACTATATATATGAGCCAAGCGTCCCCGAAAAGAAGGGAGGTATGTACGCATATAAAAGGAAATATTTGAAAGTTTATAAGCAAGAGACAAAGATATATCATACAGTATAAAAACTAAATTTTTGCTACCCTGAATCAAAGATAAACAACTGATTTAAGTATCGGAGAGTCTTTGCAGGTGGGTTCTCCCACTTCTCTGACCCTGCCTGAAGTCAAAAGCATTTTGGGATAGCAAGGATACGTGGACAGTTGGAAGATACAACATCAGCAGTTCAGAAACACGTGAACAGCTGGTGAAAACCGCTCCAACAATATATATATATTTGAGAATATACTTCGGCGATATGTTCAAAGTCTTTCGAGGAACTTTTCTCACTGTTGTCTCATAGTTTCTAGTACTTTTCTTGCATTTAATTTTTATTGATCGATGGTTCCATATATTTGCAATTATTGCTACATGTAAAATGCTCTTTAAATTTAGAGAATTCTATTGCCTCTTTATGTACTATAATTTATCATCATCTACTAGAATCTTCTATGTTCTTACTTCTTGTTGATGTTATTGGTACTTCAGAGTTATATATAGTATAACACATATATTTAGGATATGCTTTTAGTTTTTGGCTTTTGCTCTATAATTCAGAGTTATATATAGTATATTCCACTAGTTTAGGAGAATTAGTTTACTTCATGTTCAGAATATGCTTTTATTTGCTGGTTTTTGCTCTAAAAATTTTCTTGACGGAGAGCTTTATACTATTAACATAGGTGGAGGAGCGCTTACGAATTTACGAACTTGGTTTATAATCATCAAGGTGCGGGGAAGATACCCCTCTGATGTGAACTTTTGTTCATGTATGGAAGCTTAGACAATTGGCCTTTTCCAGTGAAAGCTTCATGATGTTGCAAAGGAAAGAGAGGAATTGGTATAGATGGAGCCTGAGATTTAAGCTCAAATAATAGCTAGATTTGAAATGTTCTTTAAATACAAATTACTACCTTTGTTGAAATAATCAGGTTTTTCTTTTTATTAAGAAAATAAATTTTCCTTTGTATTGTATTGTATATAATAGAGATTTTTTTAGGACTTGTCAACAAAAATAGATAACAACGGTTTAAAGTAAGATTTTTTTTAATGTATTTTTATTTTGTAAATCACGTAACTTTATGAACAAATTGTGTTATTTTTTAATGAAATTAATTTTTTATTAACTATTATTTTATTTTTAATTTTGTTTGTTATTTATTTTTAATTAATTATTCAATGTTTAATAATAAATAATACAAGTTTTTTTAAAAAAATTTCTAAGACTTTTTTTGACGCACTTGGCCTCTAGGTAAGGAAAAGTCTACCCTAAGTGGACATTCACTGACATGTTTATGCGTTAGCAAAAGATTATATTTTAAATTTTTAAAAGTTTTTGTCTATGTTTATTTTGTGTCCTCAAATGGTTTACCAAAACTCTAAATTTGGCCAGTCTTTTGCTAATGAAAGGCTTTTGTCGATGAAACTAAGAAGTTGGCAAAAATTATTTTTGCTTATGCATGTTATTTTCATCGGTAACTGACTTTTAGCGACGATCTTTTGTTGATGTTAGCTGCCGACAAAAAAATGCATCGGCGAAAGTCGTTTGCTATTTAGTGACACATTTTGAAGACCTTTGTCGATGTTTCAATGTGTCGGCAAAAGTTTTATTCCTTGTAGTAAGAGAAATTCTAGTGCCTGTAACAAAGCTCCATTTGCCCAACAAGAAGTTTTTGGGCAAAGCTACATTCTTTGATGATATTTATGATGGGCCAAATGAAATAAAGCCACAAGGAGTATCGTTGTACACACCTTTTGATGTAATAGGGTCTTCCTTGAACAACATTATGGAGAATGATTCAATAGACTTCGAACCATTTATTCAGCGAATTGCTTATCAATTATGAAGTTGCGGTAAGTCCAGTAATGATCTCGCGAGTATAGAAAGTGTTTGTCTTATGCAAATTCAGAATGAATAGAAGCCATCCTACTCGCTCTAGAAAAATTACAAGACAAACCCAAGTATTCACAAGGAGAACTCAAGACGATAAATTTGGCAGAAGATGGAGAAGAAAAGTCGACATTTATTTCTACCAAATTAGAGCCAGATTTTAAAGCAGCTCTAATAAAATAGCTGAAAGAACATCATGATATTTTTGCATGGACCTATAAAGACATGCTAGGATTAAGCACTAAGTTAATTACACACAAGCTTATTGTAAATCCTACTTTCAAGCCAGTTAAGCAGACTGCGAGAAATTTCAGCAATTAAATTCAGTTGTAAATCAAAAAGGAGATAGAAAAATTGATAGAAGCTGGGTTCATAAAACCATGCATACATAGGATATGGTTGGCAGACATACATAGGATATGGTTGGCAGACATAGCACCAATAAGAAAGAAGAATGGACAAATCAGAATTTATGTAGATTTTAGAGATCTAAACAAAACATACCCAAAAGATGATTTTCTGCTACCAAATCTAGATATGATGGTCGATGCAATGACCAACCATGATATGTTTTCATTCATGGATGGATTCAGTGGCTATAATCAAATCAAGATGGATTCAGAAAATGCTAGAAAAACTGCTTTTAGAACTCCACTTAGCAATTTTTACTACACTGTAATGTCATTTGGATTGAATAATATTTGAGCCATTTATCAACGGGCAATGACAATAATTTTTCACGATATGGTCCATGACTATGTAGAAGATTACATTGATGATTGGGTGGTAAAATCCAAAAGAAAAGAATCACACTTGGATCACTTGAGAAAAGTATTTGAAAGATGCAGAAAATATGATTTCAAGATGAACTCCTTGAAATGCGCTTTTGGAGTCTCAGAAGACAAGTTTCTTGGATTCGTGGTCCACAAAGATAGAATCAAGATTAACGAAGATAAAGCAAGGGCAATAATGGAGATCAAACTACCTTAAGATCTCAAACAACTAAGAGCATTCATTAGAAAGATTTTCTATCTTAAGAGATTCATTCCAGCTCTAGCCAGTATTATCAAACCTCTTCATCAACTGACCAAAAAAATATGAAGTACAAATGGGGTCCTGAGCATGATCGTGCTTTTGAAGAAATCAAAATGATTCTCACCAACTCACAAGTCATGGTTGCCCCTTCTCTAGAAAAAAAAACCCTGCTAATTTACTTAGTAGCATCTGGTGAATTAGTTGGGATACTAATAGCATAAGACTATGAAGGCTTGGAGAAACTAGTTTATTACCTAAGCCGTCTACTAAGAGGTTTAGAAAAAAATTACTCTCTGGTAGATAAGCTCTGTGTTGCATTAATATATACAATATAAAAACTTCGACATTACATGGTCACTCACAGAGTTAAAGTAATCACGAATTCTGATCCGATCAAGCTCTTATTACAAAAGCCTATCCTAATTAGTCGTTATGCCAAATGGATGCTCACATTTAGTAAACTTGATATCATTGTCGAAAAGCTAAAGGCTATTAAGAGTCAAGCTCTAGTCGACTTGCTTAAATACACTAAGCATGATCCGGAAGAGATATTATCTATAGAAGACAAAGAGGACAATTGGATACTCTATTTTGATGGTGCCTCCACACACAATAAAGGAAGCACTGGAATTGTTTTGTCAAACAATCAACGCAAAATCTCCAAGAAAGCTATTAAATTAGCATTCTCTTGCTCCAACAATTAGCAATTGAATTAGATCAAGCCAAGGAAATGAAGATTTCAAAGTTGAAAGTATGTGGGCATTCTAACTTAGTCATCGGACATCTAAATAGAGACTTTGCTGTCAAGGAGCTAAATTTGTTACCGAGAAGAAATTCAAGAAAAGCTCCATAATTTAAAAAATTATGTACTAGATTATGTCCCTAGAGTTTAGAACAAATATGCAGACACTCTGGCAACTCTAGTATTGAAAATGGGTCATATAAATGAAGATCTTATTCAAATCCCACTAGAGACCAAGTCAATACCAATAGCTTCATCAATACAACAATCAAATGGGTGGATCCAATCCATTAAAGAGAAGCTGAAAAGTCTAGAAGTCAAAGATATCAAAGAAATCTAAGAATTTATGTTGATCAATGGTCAAGTTTACAAGAGATTCTCTGATGGAGTTCTAGTAAAATGTATTGATGAAGAATTTGGAAGAAAAATATTAGACAAAGTCCATTCTAAAATTTGTGGTTTAGATAGACTAACACTAGCTAGAATAATCCAATGACTTGGATACTTTTAGCCTAAGTTAAGAAAGCAAGCTAATGAGTTACAAAAAAATTGCAAGCAATGTTAGCTTGTGATAAATCCCAAAGAAAACTTATTTATTGAAGAAGAAGATTGAATAAGAATTTACATTGACTACATTATTTATGGTCAATTGCTTGATGATACTATTGGTAAATTGACCTAATACTTAGAAAAAATCATGCATGCATGCAGATATGGAAAAACACATGATCATATCATGAACACAGCGGAAAAATTAGCGGATTTAAGTTTTAAAATTTTTACATGAAAACAGTTTTCATAGCTATATAATTCACATGCATCATATACAGGATCATGTACAATATAAATTAAATCTAGATACAAAACCCTAGAGATGAGATTAGGGTTTACCTCTTGTAGCGTGTTCCTCCTTGATCTCCTTCTTAATGGTGATCAAATCTCCAATCCTAGATCTTCTTGTCTATGTTCTTGCTCTTGGTTGACAAAATGAGTGGGCACCAAGTCAAAACCTTCGTTGGAGAACGATCAAGAACGCCTTCTTGATCTTATGGAATACCGGGATGTCAGATGAGACTATGAGATTGTTGAAAACTTTTTTCACTCTCACTTAGCTTAGGTTGGCCGAATTTCTCTCCCTCTCCCCATGCCTTATGTGTGTGACTCCTTAGAGTTACTATGTAATTTTTTTCTCTCATATATCTTATATATATGGGACCAAAAACTGCTAACCCTAGTCCAATTAGGATTAGGTTTATTCTCCAATTTGAGCTTTGGGTGTATTTTTATAAATATGTCCAACTCATGAAACTTATTTATAAAAATACCAACTTCTGTGTAGAATCATTATTTTACACAGTTTCATGAAACTTATTTCACAAATACCACTAACCAATTAACGAGCTTAATTGAGCTAGACAAAGGACCTAATGGAACCAAATAATCTAAGCTCCAATAATATGATAAATACATAATAACTCTTATTATGGTATTTATATAAATATTAGTAGTAAAGGGGACACTCCACTTAAGGCCCAATACTACACTCTTAGATTAAATGTCATGTAGTTGGATGAGTGAAATTACCGTAATACCCCTCCAACACCTATTTATCTTTAAGTTACCATCTTTCTATCAAGGAATAATGTTGTCGATAATTTTGTTCTCAATGGCTATTTAGACAAAATTATCAACCAATTCACAAAGTGAATACTAAGATTTTAGATTTAATTATTCCATGAATCTTGAAAGAACCTAAAGTGGCATTAATGTATAGTGTCCTTAACTATTTGGTGTTCCTATCAATTCATAAGCCATAACCTCCAATATGCCAGAGTTCACCTCTAACTTCATAAAGATTAGTCTTTTAACAAATCAAAAGGCTATAACCCATGAAAGCAAATCCAGTCAAATATCAAGGATTAAGATTTATATGCTAAGAGCTAATTTGTGATAATATAAGAATTGAGTTACGGCACTCCAATTCTTTATATTACCTGGTCTACTTTAATACACATAACTTGTTTATGTTGTATTAGTATTTCTATCAGAATTCAGATATTTCAATGATTTGAGACACATCATTCTCGTTGAAATAGACAAACACTACAACCTATTGTAAATAAAGTATTTCATCTTTATTTACAGATTGTAAACTACTTCATTTAGACTTAGATAAAGAAACAAGTCTCCCTATAATTAACACTTAATCATGTTTGTTTCTTTATACACATATAAAGTCATGGGATCTTTTTCAGATGAATAAACTATTTAACTAAGATAGTTTAATCTAGCAAATATCATAATTTTATATAAGAGATAGTTGTTTATACTCAAAAGGGTAAAATTAGAAATATGCTTTTTAGGGTAAAAATCCCAACAATCTCCCACTTGTCCAAAAAGCAGTTACTAAAAATAACATACTAAAAATTCCAAAATGTTCCAAATGACCAAAATTAATAAAAGCAAAGACTAAGTGTTCAACTAACAACTTAATGACTAAGAAAATCAATGAAGATCATAAACTCTCTCTTCATCATTTTCTTGACGGACTTCCCTCTCATCCTCCACAAAGTCTCCACTTCTGCTGATGAAAGTAGTATTCATAGATTGTCTATAAAGAATGTAGCCCTTCTCTTCCTTTGGATTGCGAAGCAGAAAACACTTTTCTAAATTCTTGTCAACTTCGTCTCCCACTTTCTTGCACGTGTATACTTCGCAATCCCATGCCTTTAGATGCTCTAAGCTCTCTACATAGCCATCCACATCTGAAAAGGTGTCGAAGCAACTTTATCTGATAGAATAAAGTTGAGGATGTACGAAGCTGTCCTCAAAGCATAATTCTAGTATCTATAGGACAACAATGACTCCTTGTAAATCAGCTCTATGGTTTGCTTGAGTCTGATGTTGTACCTCTCAGTAGCTCCTATACGACTATGCTCATAGATAGTCACATATTCATAAGGAATAACAGGATTGGCTAGTGTTGGCCTCAGCAGGTCTCGAAGAGAATCCACATCTTCATATTTGGCTTCAATCTTGAACTTCTTGACCTTGGTGTCATGTTGTATTCGTACCTTTCTGTCGAACTCATGGAAAGCATCTGGGACTTCATCGTATCTCTTGAGAAAATAGACTTGACCGAAGTTCGAATATTCATCAACAAAAGTGATAAACAATGTATGCTTGTTGTAGGAAACTACCTCCATAGGTTCACAGATATGCATATGTACGCACTCTAAACATGCCTCAGCTTTCTCATAACGAGTAGCAAGAGGACGCTTGTACTTTACAGGCTTCTTGCAATCCTCACAGTCTATGTCGTTGCTGATGTCTACTTCATGCAAGTGACTCAGCTCCATAAGTCTGCGAATTTCTGAGCATGGCATGTGTCCAAGTCGCTTGTGCCAATCGATGGTGTTACGCTCTTTCCTAATGTCATTCACCATCTCTTGAAGTGTAGTAATGCTCATGATTGAAGATGATGTACTTTCTGGCTTTGGGGTTAGGACATAAAGTCCATTCTGTATTTCTCCCACACAGTACAATAGATTATTATAGAAGACTTTCACCTTCTTGTCAAACTCGAAACGATAGCCTTCTTTAAACATCTTCGATACCGAAAGAGCATTTAAACTAAACTCCGGTACGTAATAGCAATCTTTCAAGATCATGGAGCTATCATTGATCTTGAGGTAGGCATCGCCTATGCCCTTTATTTGAACTCTTCGATTGTCTAGCACTTCCACATCACGACCAATATCATTTAATTGATTTGGTTCAATGAACCATTTCTTGTTGTTGTAGATATTGACACTAGATCCTGAGTCCACTAGCCAGAGATCTTTTCTATCCTCAGCAAAGAGTGATTTTCTTAGCCTCCCAAACAACCTAACTACTGAAGAAGCTCCTGACCTCTTTTTAGTAAAAGTATCCTCATGTTGATTATCGTTCAAACTCTTTGAACGTTGAGATGTCTCCATAAATGTCCTCGTTTTACTCCTTGTACTGTATTCCTTTGTCTCTTTCCTCTTTCTAGAAACCTTGTCCATCTTATAAAATAATATTTCCTTAAATTACAAAATAATAAGAATTCCAATTAGACAAAAGTCATAAAACAAATCTAATTCATAATCGAATTTAATGAATTCAATTTATAATTAAATTCTGTAAGTTAATTCTCAATTAAACACATGGGAAAAGTATAATCGAATACAAACATCTTTGTTTCGATTTAATTTTGTAGTAAGATAATAAACACCTCAACAAGGGTGTTCATTATCTTAAGTAAGATAATAAATACCTCAATAAGGGTATTAATTATTAGGAATGAACTTTGACAAAATCACCAACTCTTGTGATTTATCAATCAAAGTAACTGATTTAAAATCAGTAGATAATTCGTGCAAAATATTGGAGTACATTTAGAGTAAAATAAGAAAACATAAATGTTATGACATATAATCAAATAAGAAAATTATGTGTTATGCTCTTACTGGTCATTTGGAAACTAAGAATAAACTATGGACAAGTATGCAAATTATGATCCTCCTAGTACTCGACTAAGTTTGCTAGTTTATCTGAATATAAAAGAATTTAGAATACTTAATATTAAATCTATCAAGATAAAATGCTTGTGTAAGAATCCCTAATACTGTCACAAATATTCAAGGTATTTTAACCTACCATAGATCACAAGTTATCTACGGGTAATCATGTGAATCTAGAAGTTAAATGTGAACAATTCATTTTAGACAAAAAGACAAATATCTTATATTCCAGTTTGCTAATTACCCTGTTTATCGGTCCATAGAATTACTAACATAGCTCCTACGGGAGGTTAATAGCATCCTATGTTGAGTGTGTAACCATCATTTCAATTTACAAGTTTTCTTAAATAATACAGTCTCCTACGGGAGATCAGCACGTAAAGTCTACTCGCAAATTTATCCTAAGAGACTCAATACTAGTAATACCCAGATGATAACCTTCCTACGGGAGCTCAGCAAGATTCTGAGGCGAGGCATATCTTTAGAACCATTGAACTAATAATGGAGACCATGGATATCTTATACCCGCTCCCACTCAATCTTTTAAAATTTAGGGATCCCGATTTTACCCAGTTATCTAACTTATTTAGTAACCACAAAATCAACGATGTATATCCAATTATGCGACTTAAAGAGAATGAATTAATTTAAGACATTATGACATACTATAATAAACATAGTACTATGATCAAAACAATTATTGTCTAAAGCCAAAGTGCTAACA
>JXTB01000037.1:246414-256938 GCA_002914805.1 Parasponia andersonii
AAATAGATAACTATCCTAATCTAATTTGAATAGTTTCCTATTTTAAAATTTGAATTCAAATTAAATAATTATCTAATTAATTAATTTAGAAAAAAGTGCGTTGGATGCAGCAGCCCCATGCCCGAGCACTGCACGGGCCGTGCGCATGGGCTGCTGGCCATGCAGGCGAGTTGCGCGCACAGCAGCAAGTGCCGCGTGCTGGCGCAGTAGGTGTCGCGTGCTGGTGCAGTCGGTACCGCACACTGGGTGTGCATGGTGCACGGGTCGCGTGCCGTGCATGCAAGCCATGCATGCAGCCGTGCGAGGTAGCCCGCGCGCAGGCCGCTCGCGCATGCAAGCCATGCATACAGGCCGTGCAAGGAAGCCCATGCGCAAGTTGCGTGCGCATGTGGCCTACTTGGCCGTGCCAGCTCCCAGCACTGGCGCAGGTGAGCCGCGCACACGGGGCTAGGGTTGACAGAATTTTTTTTTTAATGCTAAAAAATTTAAAACAGCATAAAAAAAATTCTAGAAAAAATTCAGATTTTCAAACTCTTTGAAACATGTTCATGAATCTATCGAACATAAAATTCAAGAACCCCCAAACCTAATTTTTCTAGAATCACAATCCACAATTTTTCTCACCATGCAAAAATCAATAGTATACGTAATTAAATATCATTCATCACCATGAATCATTTAACTATCATAAAGAAAAATTGCTCAAACCCAATCACATAACTTTGATATTCAATTCTAGATTAACATTATGCTATACATGTGAACTTGAGCTCTTGATACCAAATTGTTGGTAAATTGAACTAACACTTAGGAAAAATCATGCATGTATGCAGATATGGAAAAATATATGATCATATCATGAACGCAGCAGAAAAATTAGCAGATTTAATTATTCTATGAATCTTGAAAAAACCTAAAATGGCATTAATATATAGTATCCTTAACTATTTGATGTTCCTATCAATTCATAAGCCATAACCTCCAATATGCCAGAGTTCACCTCTAACTTCATAGAAGTTAGTCTTTTAACAAATCAAAAGGCTATAACCAATGAAAGCAAGTCCAGTCAAACATCAAGGATTAAGATTTATATGCTAAGAGCTAGTTTGTGATAATATAAGAATTGAGTTACGGCACTCCAATTATTTATATTACCTTGTCCATTTTAATACACATAACTTGTTTATGTTGTATTAGTATTTCTATCAAAAGTCAAATACTTTAATGATTTGAGACATATCATTCCCGTTGAGATAAACAAACACTACAACCTATTGTAAATAAAGTATTCCATCTTTATTTACAAATTGTAAACTACTTCATTTAGACTTAGATAAAGAAACAAACCTCCCCATAATTAATATTTAATCATGTTTGTTTCTGTATACACATATAAAGTCATGGAATCTTTTTCAGATGAATAAACTATTCAACTAAGATAGTTTAATCTAGCAAATATCATAATTTCATATAAGAGATAGTTGTTTATACTCAAAAGGGTAAAATTAGAAATATACTTTTTAGGGCAAAAATCCCAACAGATACTTCTTTAGCTATTCTTGTAAAACATAAAGTAGACAGATTCTTTATTCAGAATAACTTGCTTTTCAGAAAAAACTTTTAAGAAAAGGTCATAAGATGCTTAGGACCAAAAGAGATAGAAATAGTCTTAAAAGAAGCACGTTGGGGACTGTGGTGGCCACTTGGGTAGAAGATGTCTATTTGAGCAGTTGATCACTATTGGATACTATTGGCTAATGATGGAAAATGATGCCATAGAATTTGTACGAAAATGTGATGCCTGCCAAAAACATGGAAACTTGATATATATGCCTATTGTCAAAATGGGAAGTATCACATTACCTTGGCCATTCCATACTTGGTCGATTGATCTCATTGGACTAATTAATCCTCCCACAAAAGGAAAGATTTTGATCTTAGTAGCTATAGAAAATTTTACAAAATGATCTGAGGCTAATTCTCTCAAAAGGGCCACTTCAGAAGCTGATAGCCAGTTTATGCAAGAAAATATCATCTGTCGCTTTGGCGTACCTTGAAGAATATTATCTGATAATGGGACACCTTTTATTGGACAACTATTTAAACCTTTGCTAGAAAGATATCAAATCTTCCATGAAAAATCCACCAGATATTATCCTCAAGAAAATAGAGCTACAGAAATATTCAACAAAACTTTGGTTGCTATCATCAGAAAAATGATTGAGGAAAAAATCAATCCAATGGGATGACTGTCTACCTCTTGCTTTTGGGCTTACAGAGCCACCAAGCATACTACTACTAAAGAAACTCCATTTTCTCTAGTATATGGAACTAAAACTCTATGGCCTGTGGAATTAAACATATTATCTACTAAGATGGCACTTGGTGGAACAGAAAACTCTCAAGAATTTGGTCTTGAAATTTCGGAAGATCAAAAGGCACAAGTACAAGATAGGGTTTGAAACTATCAAAGGAAAATTACTCAAGCCTACAACAAATTGGTACGAGCTAGAAATGTCTAAGAAGGTGACTTAGTACTCAAGGCAACTGATCATATTATGAAAGGAATACATACTACTAAGTTCACACTAAATTAGGAAAGACTATCAGATTGCAGATATCCAATCCAGTGGTTGTTTTACTCTCAAAGTCCTGAATAAAGGTACACTTTCTATACCTACCAATCTCAAATTCATCATGATATACTTCATATAGTTTTCTAGACATCTCTATATCTAGAAACTATATTATAGACGAAATTTTCATCCTATAATAAATGGTTGGTATTCATTCATCTTAGATTGCATTCATGAAAAATCTTTATTTAAGCAATCTATATATTTTTCTGTGATAGTTGTACAAATCATAGGTAGGATAAAAATTACGCCTAAAAGTAGTTGTACAAATCCTAAGTAGGTTAAAATTACACCTAAAAGTATTATTTGGTACGAGCATTTTACTACCAAGATGCATTGGAACTAGGGACTATTAGTATAAACCCGAAAATTGGATATTTCCTAAGAGTATCTTTTGGTTCAAGTGTATGTTGCCAATAATAAATCGAAATTGGATTATATTAAGCCTGAAAGTACCCCTTGGTACGAGCTTATATTGCTAGCAGGTACATTAGAACATGATTTGTCATTATATATCCTAATCAATATTTGGTGCTGCTCAGGTTTAAAATATAAATTGAGTGCACATCCCAATCTAACTGGGCATACACTCCAATCTAAACTGGGCACACACCCTAGTCTAAAATATATAATTAGACGCATACACTAATTTAAAAATGTTTGACTTTCACTATTTCAAAGTCTTAAATAATCTACAATTAATTATCATTTAGTCCAACAATGAAATTTTTATTAGTTTTTATGCTTATCTATATTTTCTTTTGCATTGGACTAACCTCTTATTTTGCATGAGGATCATTCTTTCTTGAAATTACATGGCTCATATATGTGAAAAGAACATGCAAATAAGCATACATATGGTGATGAAGCCGCAAAATCAATACTGAAATCTGTTATCCCTACAAAAAGTTTCAGTAACAAGCAAGACATTAAAATGGTCAGTCTAGGTAATGTTCAAGCTAAACTCCAAAATTTGTTACTCACATGCAATGTACTCTTTTTCCTTTCTAGATATTTTTCTCATTAAGTTTTGTTCTAGTAAGGTTTTAATAAGGCATTATTTGGATTGAGCTACTCCAATAGAAATATTTTAGCATGACTATCTGGAACCCCACTAGAGCTAGTTATCTACTACTTGGAGCTTGCCTATAGATGGTATTGGTCGTTCTTTTCGGATTTGAAGAAAATTAGATTATCTTACATGTGAGTACCAACCTAGTTGAGATATGCCTGTAAGATAATGGTGCTTCGTCTTTTCTCAGAAATTTATCTACAAGAAGAAATTCTATCTCTATGAATGCAGTATTTTCAAGACATATTCAAAGACTATATTGGAGAAAAATTCACATTACTGAGCTCTAGCCAATGGTCATATTCACTATAGCTTAGAAGACTTAATGTTTTGGAATGTGACAAATTTTTATAATTAGTCACTAGCTAAAAATATTAAATCATAAATAATGTGATAATTACGCAATATGAGATCAATTAAAAAAATTTGATGTGTCCATTTTTCATCGGAGAATTGCCAAATTTATGCCATGTCAACAAGAAGCTAAAACTATTTGAAGACCCTATTTGGAATGAGATGTCAACACCTAATTAGAAGTATTTTCGACCACTTGTCAATATCGAATTGAAACAATTAAGTAAATGTTATTAGAGCAGCTAATAAAGTGGTGCCAAGTGTCAAGCTCTACTTGTGACACCACATAAGCCACTTGTCAAAAGCCTAACAATCAATTTGTGTGTTAAGGACACCTATTATGCTTAGGAATCTAATTATCATGAGCTTGTGAGATTTTGTTCACCTTTTCATTGTTTGCAAGATGTCTATATATAGGCATATGTCTTTTTGTATCAAATAAGAAGCAACCCCAAATTCATTAATACATTTTTTTCTTTTACTTATTTTCTCTCTTCCTCTCGTGCTTGTTCTCAACCAAAGTCATTCAAGCTTTCTTTTCCTATTGTTAACTCGTCTAGTTCTTGTTTTTTTTCTCTTACCAAGACGATAAGTACTAACCTTGCCACCTTATTCTTTCTAAACCAAACCTATTCACATTCTAATCCTTGTCACCATAAGTCAAGCTCATATCATTCGCTTGCCCGTAGCCATATCCGTCATCACATACCCATGTACGTGACCATTCCTATTATAATCTTCACCGCCATCATCATTTCTTGTTTTCTTCTACATCCACATATATATATACCCTTGGCTTCCCATTCTTACTTAAGCCGATTACATTTTCTTGTTATTATCACCATTATTTCATCTCGTTTGCTTTTGCATTTCATTAGCATAGGACCTGGTCAACAAGTCCACTTGCATGCATACATGTGTCCATATAGTTGCATTCTTGTATTAATCATCATATTATTTTATTACCCTAGCATATATATTAGCACTACCACTTATTCTCACGTGCATGTTTTAGACTTGCCTTCCAAGTGTCTTCTCTCATGGAATTCTCTCATACATGCACGCATATATATATATATATATATATAGATATATTCGTACTATCATTACTATTAGTACAATACTTTGTCTTGCTCAGTGATTTTGGGCACCAAGCTACTCTTCTCAACCTCGTGCTTGATCTTTAGCATAAGTTCGAGGTATTGTACTCTTTGTATTATATATATTTATCTTGTATCTTTGTAATTCAATGAGTAATTTGTATTGCTGCTCTAAGTGTGATCAATTATTCCCCTTCCCCGTAAAGTAATCTATATTATTGCCTTAAGTACAGTTGGTTGCTTTGCTCTCCTTTTAATTATTGTGCGCATTTATTTAGTGACCTGTGTTGTTTTCTCTCGCAATCGGTCATATCGCTTTATTTAACTTTGAACTCTTTAATTTTATTTGTTTATTATTATTATTTTTGACGATATGACTGGACTTACCGTGTAATAATTTTACCTCCTCTAATTAACTAAAACTAGCATATAGATGTTATCGCTTTCGTCAATTTCTAGCTATTTACTTTTCTGCACTTTATTTCTGTTGCTAACTTCTAGTTGACATCATAGTTGGTTTATTCGTCTTAGTCAACTAGTATTATTTAATTCCTTGTCTATTTATTTATTGCATTATTACATTACTTCTGGCCTTCAATTAATAATATGGTTGGTTTATTTGCCTCTGTCAACTTTTAATATTATTTTATTCCTACTTAGTCTTATGTACACTAAGTGAGTCATCATTGCAACCGCTAATCTTGTCGAGATATGTAGGAAGAGTTGTTCTCATTTCGACTGCCTATCATTTTTTGACACGTGGAAGTGTTGTGATGACCGTTTCTGCAGTGCATTCTAATGTTCTAATCCAATTATCCTTTTCTTTGTTGTAATTAAGTACAATTCATAATAAATAGTTCAGAGTACAACTCCAACCCTAAACAAAGATTATGGGAACAAAAACCTTCATAGAAGGGTTATTAAGTAAACCTAGGAAATAAAGAACTAGGAAATTTTATTAGAGAAAGAGATCAACAAAATATTTTCCTCTGTTCTTATGCACACTAAGTGAGTCATCCTTGCAACCGTCAATCTTCTCGAGATATGTGAAAAGAGTTGTTCTCGTTGCAACCGTCTATCCTTTTTCGACACGTGGAAGTATTGTGATGACCGTTTCTGTAGTGCATTCTAATGTTCTAATCCAATTATCCTCTTTTTTGTTGTAATTTAGTACAGTTCATACTAATTAGTTCAGAGCATAACTCCAACCCTGAACAAAGATTATGGGAACAAAAACCTTAATAGAAGGGTTATTAAGTAAACCTAGGAAATCTTATTAGAGAAAGAGATCGACAAAGGATTTCCCTTTATTCTTATGCACACTAAGTGAGTTATCCTTGTGATCGCCAATCTTATCGAGATAGGTAGGAAGAGTTGTTCTCGTTGTGACTGCCTATCCTTTTTTGACACGTGAAAGTATTGTGATGTTTGTTTCTGCAGTACATTCTATTGTTCTAATCCAATTATCCTTTTTATTGTTATAATTAAATACAGTTCATACTAATTAGTCCAGAGCACACTTCAACCTTGAACAAAGATTATGGGAACAAACATCTTCGTAGAAGGGTTATTAAGTAAACTTAAGAAATAAAGAACTAGGAAATCTTATTAGAGAAAGAGATCAACAAAGGATTTTCCTTTATTCCTACGCACACTAAGTGAGTCATCTTTGCAAGTGCCAATCTTATCGAGATATATAGAAAGAGTTGTTCTCGTTGCGACTGCCTATCCTTTTTCGATACGTGGAAGTATGTTGATGACTGTTTCTGCAGTGCATTCTAATATTCTAATCCAATTATCCTCTTCTTTATTATAATTAAGTACAATTCATACTAATTAGTTCAGAGCACAACTCCAACCCTGAACAAAGATTATAGGAACAAAAACCTTCGTAGAAGGGTTATTAAGTAAACCTAGGAAATAAAGAATTAGGAAATCTTATTAGAGAAAGAGATCAACAAAGGATTTCCCTTTATTCCTATCCACACTAAGTGAGTTATCCTTGCAACTGCCAATCTTATAGAGATATATTGGAAGAATTGTTCTCGTTGCGACTGCCTATCCTTTTTCGACACTTGGAAGTGTTGTGATGACTATTTCTATAGTGTATTCTAATGTTCTAATCCAATTATCCTCTTTTTTGTTGTAATTAAGTACAGTTCATACTAATTAGTTTAGAGCACAATTCCAACCCTAAACAAAGATTAGGAGAACAAAATCCTTCGTAGAAGGGTTATTAAGTAAACCTAGGAAATAAAGAACTAGGAAATCTTATTAGAGAAAGAGATCAACAAAAGATTTCCCTTTCCGGTAGTGCAAAAATTGAAGAACATGAAGCGTTTTACCTTATAATGAGGGCCAAGGGTTTTCAATGTTTGGAATATAGACGAGGATTTGATGCATGGTCCTCCTTTGAGATAAGGTATAACTAAAAATGATATTACATTATTTGAAATAAATTGTTTATGAAAATTTTGAGTTTTTCTATATAATTCAGATGTGAATTTAAAACTTAAAACTCGACATTAGAAATGATATTTGGATTTTTTTTTCAGTTGAGAGAGATACTTAAATTATTCGATAATTATAAATCATACCAATAATAGGTTTTTTTAATTGAATTCAATAGGACTATATATGTATACAATGAAAAATATATGATGTAACTTAGCTACAAAAATTTCTCTTTAAAATATTGTAACCGAGATGGGGAGCAAAGTTGCATAGCTATTATTATTTACTACAATTCAGAAATTCCCACATATTTAATTTTTTTTATATGAAAAAGAGACATTAGATCTCTTAGATTTCAGGGATATTTGCAAAAAAAATATCATAGTATATTCTTTCTGTAAATTTAACCATGTTTTTTTGGTTTCTGCAAAATATACATTCACACTTCAAATGTTTACAAATTTGCACTATTTACATGTAAATTGACTAATAAATTTTTTATCAAATATGGATTTTGAATTGAGGATATCTTATTTCTACAGACTAATACAAAAATTTATTGAAATAACTTAAAATAATTAGCACAAATCACTCAATTTATATACAAAAGATACAAATTTGTAAAGATTTGAAATGTGGAGGTATAATTTTGCACAAATAAAAAAATATAGTTAAAATTACGAAAAATTATATTTCAAGATATTTTTTGCAATTATGTCTAAATTTAAATTATCATATCTCTCTCAGGAAAAAAAAAAAGAAAAAAAAAACCTTGAATCTTAACATTCTTTTTTATTTTTCTCAATAAAATCTGTCAGTTAATGTTCAATCATCACGGGCAAAGCATACTCCAACCTTTTATAATAAGTAGTACGACCTTTTATTATGAGGGAATATTAAGGGTCTAGTACTAAGCTGAATAATGTGTTAATTGTTGTAATTGAGCTGTATAGTCAATTCCTTTGACAAAATATGAATTAAGGTCATGTTTAGTTGGGGATAATAGAATGGAATAGAATGTAAACAATTCTAAAATGACTCAATTTCATTGTTTGGTTAGAAAATTTAAATAAAAAAAGCTTTCTTTTGGAATGAAATATGATGGCATTCTATTCTACTAAAGATTAGGTGGAATAAGGTGGAACAGAATAATATTTAATTAATAAAAAAATAAATATTTAAATAAAATAATAAAATTAAATAAAATAATACTAAAGGTAAAATAATTGAATAAAATAATAATTCAATTAATAAAATAATTTAGGACAATAATAANTATTTTAATTAATAAAGTAAAATAATGCTGAATGTAAAATTTTTTTTTAAAATAATTATTTAATTAATAAAATAATTTAAAATATTAAAATAAAATAATGCTACATGCAAAAAAATTTAATGAAATAATAAAATTAAATTAAATAATACTAAATGTAACATAATTTAATAAAATAATAATTTAATTAATAAAATAATGTAGAAAAAATAATATAATATAATAAAATAATGATAAATGTTAAATAATTTAATTAATAAAAAATAATTAATAAAACAATTTAATGCTATATATAAAATAATTTAATAAAATAATAATTTAATTAATAAAATAATTTAATAAATAAAATAGTGCTAAATGTAAAATAATTTAATGAAGTAACTGAATACTAAATTTAATTTAAAATAATTAAAAAAAAGAGTACTTTTGTTATTAAACAACTAATTCTATTCATTTTCACAATTTACCAAACATAAGAATATCTATTCAGCTATTAATTTCACTACTCCAACCAAATAACATAATTAAATTACCATTCTAATTACTATTATCATTATCGTTACTATTCCACCCCTAAAATCAAATGAACCCTAAAGGTCATGTTTGGTTGGGAGTAATGGAATGAAATAAAATAGAAATAATTCTAAACTGACTCAATTCCATTGTTTGGTTTGAAAATCAAAATAGGAATACCTCTTCATTGGAATGAAATATGGTGGAATTCTATTTCACCCAAGATTGGGTGGAATAAGGTGGAATGGAATGTAATACTATTTAATCAAACCACTTAATTAATAAAAAAATAAATAATTAAATAAAAAATAAAATAAGGTAAAATAATGCTAAGTATGAAATAATTTAACAAACAATAATTTACTTAATAAAAAATAATTAATAAAATAATTTAATGAAAAAATAAAATAAAATAAAATAATGCTAAATGTAAAATAATTTAATTAATAAAAAACTTTAATAAATAAAAATAATACTAAATATAAAAAAATTTAATAAAATAGTACTTTAATTACTAAAAAATAATTTAATAAAATTTAATAAAATAATAATTTAATTAATAAAATAATTTAAAAATAATAAAATAATGCTATATGCAAAATAATTTAGTAAAATAAATAATTTAATTAATTAAACACTTTAGAAAAATAATAAAATCAAATAAAATAGTGATAAATGTTAAATAATTTAATTAATTAAATAATTTTAAAAATGGTGAAATAAAATTATGCTAAATAAAAGATAATTTAATTAATAAAATAATTTAAGGCTAAATATATAATAATTTGGTAAAGTAATAATTTAATTAATAAAAATAATTGATAAAATAATTTAAAAATAATAAAATAAAATAAAATAATGCTAAATGTAAAATAATTTAATAAAATAGTACTTTAATTACTAAAAAATAATTTAATAAAATTTAATAAAATAATAATTTAATTAATAAAATAATTTAATAAGATAAAATAATACTAAATGTAAAATAATTTAATGAAATAATTGAATGCTAAATGCAATTTAAAATAATTAAAATGAAGAGTATTTTTGTCATTATACAACGAATTTTATTCTTTTTCACAGTTAACCAAACATAAAAATGTCTATTTAGTTATTGATTCC
>JXTB01000037.1:256992-283279 GCA_002914805.1 Parasponia andersonii
TTTTCCATTTCATTCTGATTTCTATTACTATTACCATTCTATCACTACAACTAAACAGACCCTTAATACTATGTTGTGCATGAATTATTGTGATATAACTACTAATGGTGATATTATTATTATTATTATTATTTTTTAACATTTAAGCTTTGTTTGGAACTTTGATTTTGCAATGGATCAATTTTGTGAGGGAAAAGTCAGAAGAAAAGAAAAGAGGAAAATATTTTCTTAAAATTTTATTTCGAAATTTTCACCTTCTCAATTTATTTGTCAAAATTCTATTATTCTATATACTCAATAATGACATCAAATTTAACGCACTTTCAAAAAAAATTCTCATTTTTTTTGGTCTAAATTCAAGCCATCAAAAATGGAATTTCTTAGAATTCTTTATTCATTACCTCCAAAAATTCCAAATATGATCTAGTATATAGAGTAATATTATAAAGTACATAAAGTACTTGTGGTGCTTAACGCTAAAGCTGATAAAAAGTGTAAGATATATATGCAAAGTTAAAGCTACAAAAACATAATAAATGCCCTTTAGCATTTTTCACTATAAATACTAAATGGGATAATGATATTCAAATAACTCGATTTTTAACTTTTCTGCAAAAAAAAAACCCTTGCTTGTGAATTTTCATAAAATAATACTCTTATTTTGAAATTTTGTTAAAATAATACCCTAATTTTTGAATTTCTTCAAAATAATACCCTTACTTTTGAATTTTTTTCAAAATAATGTTCTCACTTTTGAATTTTACAAATTAATACCTTAACAATTAAAATTTTTGCTATATATTTGTAACATTAATTCCCAATTAGTTGATTTTAATAATAAAAAGATGGTAGTAGCCATCATCAACTTAATTAAAACTTATTAAATAATAATAAAATTTCTGAAAAATATTCATAGGTAGGTTATTTAATGTTCATTTAAAAAAGAAAAGTAAAAAAAACAAAGAACATGAGATAAAAATGGTTAATTGTTAAAAAAAAAAGAAACATGAGAAGTAAAAAATATGTGTTTTTTAACATTTAACCAAAAAAAGTAGTTATAAAATAATTTCTAATAATATATTAATATCTAAATGTTTTTAATAAGTTAATAAGAAATGTTTGCATCTTTTAATTTGCTCGTAGTATAAATTCACAAAGAAAACAAAAGTTGAGAGTATTAATTTGCAGAAATCGTAAATATCAGTGTATTAGAATTTAAAAGTGAAGATATTAATTTACAGATTTCATAAATATGAAGGTATTAATTTACAAAATTTTGAAAGTATTATTATTAATTTACAGAAGTTCAAAAGATAGAAAATTCTTGTAAAAAAGTTAAAAGTACATATTTTTATATAATTAACCCTAAATACTAATCACTATATTAATATCAATAAAACTAGCCAGGTCTCAAATATTAGGGACCGTGCCATGTAGGGTTGTGGAACATTAGGGACCATTTTTTAACGAATACAAAGGACCAATTTAGATAAAGTATGAACTAATCATTTACTATTTTTTGAGCACCTACTACTTAAGATTTCAGTTCTAAATTCAAGTCACATAAGAGATAGACGTAAAAACTTGTTATCCTTAATGGGGTGGAGTAAAGATTGAATAATGGTAAATAGTTTTCCTTAGTTTGTAATAAATAGAGGTCATTAGTTAAACCCTACTATTTTTTTTTTTAAAAAAAAAACATCATCTACTATTTTTTTTCCCCTTCAAATGGCATCTGGCTTACTTAGATTTTTTTTTTTTTCGTTTCTTTTTTCAAATTTTCTCATCAATGAATGTCTCTTTATTTGTATGATTTTAGATATGTTGGTTTACTCGAAAACCGATTCGATTCTACAACTAGAATCTTTCAAATGAAATAATTCAATTGAGACGTATGAGCCTATCCAAAAGTTTTAAGAATTCAATATAAGAAGCATAATCAAAAATTAGATCATTTCAAACTCTATGCAACTGTACTGAATTTCTTCACCCCCTTTTCGTCGGGGAAAGATTCTACAAACCCTACACTTATCTTACATCAAAGAAGCTGGTATAAAACAGTTAAGTCACCAAAAAGGATCATATTGGAAAATCTAGTTTGATGGTAATGTTCCATAGTTGTTCCTTATCGAAATACGTTCTGTTTCCTAGAGTTTTTCATCAGTACCAGCAGTCTGCCACTTCCTCCTGTTCCTGCAAATGCTGCTGCTGTGGTTTTGGAGGACCAGAAGTTATCGGATATCCTCCGAAAGCTTCTTTACCTGGTTTTGCTATTTCTACATAAATCAGCCTCCCATCAAGATTCTGATAAAAGTAAAAAGAAATGAGTTTGCCTAATTTGGTATTTTTCATCTTCAAAGAATAAGATCAAGATGGTGGAAAAAGAGCACCTGATGATCCATGTTTTCTATGGCAAGCATAGCGTCGTCTTGACTGGTAAACTGGATGAAGGCAAACCCTTTCGGTCTTCTTGTCATTCTGTCCCTGACTAGTTTAACTGTCAGAGCATCCGCGATGGCAGATTGAGTGCCAATAGAAATAAAAAGTGAAGTCAACACATTAACGTGAGAATAGAATAGGCTGCATATAAATATTATTGTTTCTACGACTGATAAGTAAAGAGTACTTGCCTTCAGCTATCTGGCCAAAATTTGAAAAGCTCTCGAGCAAAATTCTTTCACTGGCAGAATATGGTAGATCTGCATCACAATTAACCCACCAGAACATCAAAATTAGGGGTGAAAACCTCTAGGCCTTGAAATTTACAAATCTTTCAGTATGCAGTGGAAATTATGTCCATGGCACAGGCAATTGGGATGGTTTTCTCTTTGCTTTCTGTCTCTTTAAAACCAAGAGCTCCACTTAGGAGTATACTTGAGGTGCATGCATATATGATTATGCATGGATAAGTTTACGTGGTATACAAATGGGAAAAAAAAAAGGAAAAGAACAGCAATATCCGGATGCATGTAAAGAAAGAAGTTGGAGCTGATATCTCCTTAAAAGCAAGAACCCCATATGAGGGAAAACTTGAGGAGAGTATATAATATTTGTCTAAAGGCACATGTAACAGAAAGAAGGAAAAACTATGCAAGATTGAGAATCACATAAACAGTGACTTCGAGACGAGACAAACAGATTGATTATTGTAAGAGGAATAAGTGTGTTGGCATCAGACACATTGACAACAGTCAGGATCACATTCAAAAACTGCATCACATCAGGATAAAGCAATCAAGAACAGTTACCATACGTACCAGTGTTGGTAATGACAAGAAATTATATCCTTACCTTCATTAGGGACATTTTCTTGGTTTTCCGATAGTTGTTACGGAGACAATGGAGTAAAAAATTTAGGCTTAAGCACGAAAGGGTGATTCTAAAATAAATTACATATCTCCTAGATGACCAGAAATGCTTAATTATAGCAGCAATAACTGCATCAAAGATCTTGCAGCCAAAAAAAAAAAAATGTGGGGGAAAATCAAAGCCAAAACTCTCTCAAAAACTTTTTCCATGGACACAATTGAGGTGATCATAATGGAAAAGAGTTAACCACCAAGAATTTAAAAGTAAGGAGCTGCTTGATACAACTGGAAATAGGTACAGAAACTCTATAAAGCTAAAGGGTTTAGGCTCAAGTCTAAAATGTCGTGTTGAATATAACCACAATGTTCAATATGTAGTTGATGTAGAACAAAAGTGAGAATTTAGAAGAGATGACAGAAAGAAGAGAAAGAGACAATTGAGGAAGAAGAGAAGAATTTAGAGAAGGAGAGGAAGAACTTTAGAAAGAACTTTAGAAAGAGAGGAAGAATATTAGAGAGAGAATTTCTTAATAGTTGTATATCATTAATCAAGTCTTAAAAATAATGAACATAGAAGAGCTTATTTATAAAGAAGCTCTTAGACAAAACTGGGAAACAAACATCTTCTACAAATAAATATAAAAGGGAAACATCAAACTAGTTACTCAAAATCTAAATAAAACCTAATAATTAAACAAAACAAAATTATATAAACCTAAAATAGTCCAACTAATAATAATCATATAGAATGCTAATATAGCTTATTCATATTCCTCTTCACTAGTACTGCTTATAGTCAAAATGTTTCGTTATTTTAAATTTCCAAGTCCTAATATCCATCAGATACTAGTAATCAAATTGACAGTCTACAATGACAAATTAAGTTTGTCTATCAAATCATAAACAATAGTAACATTTATATCAGATTTAATTAAATCTGCCCAAAAGAATATGTTGACCATAAACAGGAGATTCTTCCTATTGTTCACTGCATAACAAAGTTCCATGGTAATTGACTATGAAAAAGATTGTTAGAAGAAAGAATGTATGATAGCCATGAAGTTCCACAGATAGGTTAATAGATTCAAGAATTGGCAGGAAAGCACATTTTGCTAGATGGCAAGCCATATTATGAGTGTTTCAATTTGAAATTCATCACCAGCTTCCAAAACAAAGGTTCACTGCTTTTTACAGGAGAGCCAATCTAAAAATTGCTATGCAGGGGAAAATTGGGAATTCACCCCCAACAGGCCTAAGTTCCCGACAAGGCAACACCCACACGGAGGAGTACAATTATTGGACTACATCCAAACCTAAAATCGTACATATCATTATTTTTGTTAACTTCCCAATGCAAAATTATCAAATCCTTCTGGAGTGAATAAAAAATGGTCCCAAATTAGATTTCTTGACAACACACCTTCAGATTAAAAACATATTACACAAGTACAGTAACTAACTTGTAATCAAGATAAGATGTACGGTTTATGTATTTACACTAGGGATTCAGACAAGGTATTCTTCAGCTTCAAGAAGAATTAAATTCCCATGTCAGTTTTCAGATAAGCTGTCCCTAGATCATTCCAAGCTTCTTTGGAGTTTATAAGAGAACTAAGTTTTTCCTTCACAAACAAAGTTCAGACAATTCCTTCTTGGTGGTGAGTTTTTCCTTCACAAACAAAGTTCAGACAATTCCTTCTTGGTGGTGATTTGAGGAATTTCCTGAACTAATTAATTTCACTTCAGACCCACTTTTATCTGAGAGTATATGAATGATACTAGTTGGTGTTCTGAAAACAAACTTGAATATCACTGGCTATCCATTAACGGTACTCCTCCTTCTTTCAGAATAAATCCTGTCTCTTGGTTCATCATAGCAAGAGATAAAGTACCAATAACAACTTCTTAAGTCAACATAAGAAAGATAATTGTAGTTTACAGACATATTGTCTTGAAATCATAACCTTTCCCGGTACAATTTATATAATCCCTACATTCAAGTGTAAAAACTATGTTGAAAAAAAGTTCCTTGATTATGATCTTAAGATTTCTATAAACCAGTTGTTCATAATGTTAACAAAATTCCCTACAATATTCTCCTCATCAGGAACTGTTTTTTCTCCAACTTTCTTGTCCTTTCTATTAAGGGATAAAAGATTTTGATTCGAAAGAGTCAATTAACTCCTAACTATATCGCTTCCACTTAAAAGATAAAAATCTTCTCCCGAAAGTGTTTGAGCAGCCTTTAGCTCATTGAATGCATTAAGTCATCAAGGGTTTGCTGCTTCTCCTTTAGGTATTGGGATTCAGGAACACATAAGTAACATCCAAGGACGATGAAGTATTAGCAAGCTATCAATACAATATGATACGATGGCAAATATCACTTGACTTGGAATATTAAGCAGCGAAAAGTTAACTCATTATCACTTTTGAATTAGAATGTTACCCAAACAACTTAAGAAAGCTTAGCTTGTACTATTTAACTTCTCAACTCTACCTTTGAACATATGTCAAAGTTTATCATTTCTTTTGCACATGGACTGTGTCTAATGGTTCCTTCCAGCTTCTCGTGTATAGATCAAATGAAATTAATCCCTACACTTCAACTTCAGAAAATATAATAAATGGGAAACCTCGGCTTAAGGTCTACCAAAAATTCCATACTTTTAACTTGCCGATGGAATTACTTTACATTGGGTGTCCCTTTGTTTCTTATCTAAACTACACCTCCTAATTCACATTTCTAGTTTACAAAATTATGGTATCTCCATTCATAGCCATACTCATCTTTTACATTCCCTTTACAGATACAAATACTACGTACAGGTACCTCTACATCCCATAATTTCTTCTTCCTAACATCCTTCCCTGCAAAACATCAATTCAAACAGCACCCAATAATGGAGTTCATGAATGCCTCAACTAACTACTCAAACATGCCACTATTAAAAATTAGCTAAACGGGAGTTCATACAAGTATAATTAGACTAACAGAATCCATAGACTGAAGAGGACCCAGATAGAAAAACCAATGAAAGTCAATAATTAAGAGCTCTTATACTTGTTAATTCACAAAACTGGAGAGGACCCAGATAGAAAAACCAATCAAATTCAGAAATTAAGAGCTCACATAGTGGGGAATTCACAAAATTGAAGCAGAGGCAATAGAAGAAATGTTAAAATGAAAAAAAAAAAAAAAAGAAAGAAATAAGAGTTACTTTTGACTATGATTCTGCTGGCAAGAGGATAATCGAAGAAGGATGCTCTGAGCTTCAACGACTTGCCTTCTCTATGATTTGGTGTCATCGAGCTCCGAAAGATGGGTATGGAGTTGGCGCATGAAGGGAAAGACACGCTAGTTCCCCACATGGTGACGAGATGAACCACCCTTTCTCCAGTTTCTCCGAGTGAAATGAGCGGGTGCTTTGGAGAAAAATATCCTTTAAAATAAATAAATAAACAAATTACTCATTTTGCTCTGAGAAAAGTCTAACTTTATTATTTAAAATTTAAATTGTATTATTTTAGTTCTTAAATTATTAAAAATTATTATTTTAGTATTATTTTAATATGTATTTCATTCTATTCTTATTAAAACGAGCGTATAAAATATTTTTGTTATTCTATTGTATTTATTTCATATTTAGAAATATAGTCCAACATTATAAAGACATCGATATTTTTGTTATTCTATTGTATTTATTTCATATTTAGAAATATAGTCCAACATTATAAAAATCAAAATGTGAATTAAAGTAGTTTAAAAAATAATTAGTTGAATAAAAATTAATTTTATAGAGAAAAATAATCAATATAAAACTATCTAAACTATAATATTTTGTTCAAATCACTAATACAAGACGAGAAATGCAAATGATACGCTCGTTTTGATAAGAATCAAATAAAATGTATTACAAAAAAGATTGAAATAAAACATTTTTAATAGTTTAAAGACTAATATGGTGCAATTTAAAATTGAAGGACCAAATTGAGACTTTCTACTTAATACAGGGACTAATGGAATCATTTATCCTAAAAACAATTAGGAGACTAGTAAGATTTCCCTTCGGGACTTTCAATACTAAATTCTATTTAAAATACCTTTAAACAAATCTCTGAGTGAGTTGTTAAATAATAATGTGCTATCACAAATTTATATACATTATATTATTAATATGAACGCATGTGTGTTACTATTCAATTAGTGCACTAGAATTTATCACAAATAAATTCATCATACTTACTAATTAAATGAATGATTGATTGATGACAACTCACGTGCTATATATATGAGTATTAAAAATTTAGCGTGAATATTAAAATACATAACATTATCCATTTTTAAAAGATTAAATAAACCTTTCTTTTTTGTAAAATGAAAATTATGTTGCCTTTTTCTTAGGAGTGGCAACTATACAATCCAAAATTAATGCTAGTATATACCCCACATTGAGATCTAATCTTAGAAGATTTGCGCCCTTGAAAATGGTGGAATTATTGTGAGCTTCGTCTCATAGGATTATAACCTTGAGGAGGATTCTATATACCATATTCTCTGACATATCATAATAAAATAAAAGTACTTATAAAATAAGATTTCCGGGTAACAGAGAGAAAGAATCCAAAGGCAGGCTCTATATATTTGGTAGGAAAAACTTTCCTCCGAAAGATTGGATTCTGGGAGATAAGAAATCAGTTATTTGGTTCTAGGTTTCATTTAAAGCCGCTCATTGTCATTGGAGAAGTAATTGTTTTACGAAAAATATTGGAGAAATAATTGTTAGTTTTAATTTATGAAAAATATTACGAAATCAAAGATGAGCGCAAGAAAAAAAAAAAAATTTCCGAATTACAGTTTTTCATAAAAATCTTTCAAAATATCTGTTATGGTCTAAATATATATAAAGAAGATTATAACTCAATCAGTTAGTCTTCAGTCACAGGCATCAAGCTTCAAAATTTCAGAGATGTATGAGTATCTTGATCTTGATAAACTCCAAATAAGAATCCGAGGAATCCAATAGCCTCTAATAGTGGCTCAAAAAATTTCTCTCTCTTTCTCTCTCTCTCACTTTTTTCTCATTTTTTTTGTATAACCACTAAACAAATGTTTCAGTTAAAATTGAACATAACAAACAAAGGAAGGGGGAGGGAGAACCTTTTATTGGCTCCTAAAATGCTCCTCCCGAAGGAGAAATTTAGCTAGCTCTAGGGCACATGGGTTGGCCTAATTTTAAATGCTCTAAGGAGTACAATAACGGGGTCTAAAGGCTCATTACTAATTCAGCCTTATTCATCTTTTGTATAATTATCCAAAAAACTATTTGAGTTCAATTTACCTAATCTCATGTAGCCCAAGATGTTGATATAGATTAGAGACCCAAATAGACTTATTTAATTCAAACTTAAGTAGACAAATGATTAGTTCTAATTAACCCTTAATACAAATGAGCTTATACTACTAATTATAGACTTATTCCATTAAAAGTCCAAACTGCACTCTTGAATAAAATAAATATGATAAGATACTTTATATTTAAAACTATATCAATTAGATAATTAATATTTGCATATGTATCCCGCATGAATACCGATAATTGAAGCTATATAAAATTATTATTTTGTTCCTTTAATTATATCTTTCAATTCCTTGATATAAGACTATATCTAATGGATGACCAGACTTATAAAAAATCTTCAATTAATAAAATAACTATTTTTATTAATTAATTAATTAATGTTTAAATCATCCAAGCTTCTATAGTTCCTCAAGTTAGTATTCACTTTTCTATATAATAGAGTTGAGGATTCTATATCTATAAGCATATGTTCCCAATGCCCATAATAATACATTACCAAAATGCCAAGGTCTAGATCGTCAATTTTTTTATCTGTATCTTTTAACATTTTAAATAATACAAATTATAAACACGAGTTCATCACTTATTTCAGGATTAAGAAAGATATGTATTAATTATCAAGTTTATGAGAATATATTCTTGTCAAAGATATATATTATATGAATATATGTCAAATGGTTTTTGTTCAATATTTACACCAAGACTTTTTGCATAATGTCATACTAATATAGATTAAGACACACTAAAAATGCATAAAGTCTTGCAACATGATCTAAGAAAAATGTCTAATTTCTTTTATTAGTTGTGAACAATCTTATTTGATAGCGAAAATATATCTTAACTTTAATAAGCAACTTTATTAAAATATTTCTCTAATAAATAAATTATGGAACCTTTTATTATTTACTATTATACCAATAATCAAAACATTATCATAAATACTATGCATGAAATATCACTTTATTAAATATAAAAATATTCAATAAATATCTATAAATAATAAATACTTTTTAGGCATAATCCTAATAATAATTTCATGAAGATCATATGTCACATTATTTGGAAAGTGGCCAAAATATGTATAAAATAAGGACCAATTTCATTAGGATTGGTTGAAAAATTTAATAATGTGGTTAAAAGTTTTGCCTGTACTTTAAGGTTAATTTCTAAAAAGAGAAATTCGGTGAAATGGGCTTTTTGAAAGCGCGGACAAAAGTCTCTTCTCTTTTCCACCCACATCTACTGCTTTTCTATCTTATTTTCTTTTTTCGTGCTTTTCACCCCTATTCAATCCAACATATAAGAGATCTTTGATAAATCTCTTGTATTCATTACTCTTACTAGATATCATGAAATAATTTTGATTTGTGAACAAGGAGGTTTCTCTATTAGTTCTTAATTTGAAACAAAAGAAAATAAAAAGGATAATTGATATATTTATCCTTTTTAGATATTTTTTTATGCATATTAAATGACATCTTTTCATAACACTTAAAAAAAACATAGCACATTATATTTTATTTTCGTTTTAGGTGCAGATAAGATCAGAAAATATTAGTGATTCTTCAATGGAAGAAAATTAGTTAAATTAGTTTTATTAGTTTCAGGATATTAACTTTTTTCTTAAGATGGGGACTACGAAATATCATATTGAATCTTTTCATAGTTTTAACTGGTACTAGGATTACACTTGACAACCTCTTAAACGTAGAAGTCCAAGGTTTAAACCTCAAGAGATGCAAAGAAATACTTGAGAGGGTATGGCCTATATCCAAACCTAAAGAAGACAATATCGTACCAAGTAGATGGGGTAATTACAAATGGTATCATAGATGAAGCCTAGCCAAAAATGTGGCCGACAAGGACATCGGGGTCCCAAGGGGGTGATTGCGATAATCAAAATCTCTTGAGTCGAATCCACCTTAGCCCGAAATGGTAAGGCAAGAGAGGATAAGATGTACAGTTCCACATCACCTAGGGAAGATGATAGATGATGGGATGAAATAATAATGACAACTAGGAACTGCTATTTTTATTTTAATTTTTTCTGATGGTGCAAACTTTGATCATAAAAAGGTAGGTTTTTTTTTTTATTTGTTTTTCAAAGAAAAGGTGTGTAAAGAGATTTTTTAAAACTAATATATACTAAAATTAACTTGTGAATGTAAGTTAAGTTTCTTATTTGATTATTTGTTTGACGCAATTGAAAAAAAACAATTCTTCAAAGAAAAGGTGTGAAATGTAAAGATATTTTTTAAAAATCACTCTGTACTAAATGTAACTTTATTCAAGGTTTTTTGATACTAAATAGGGGGGATGAAGATAACAAATAGAGAGGTAGTAACAAATGTCCGCAATTTTTATTTGAAAAAAGGGTGATTTTATGCAATTTGGGGTATGAATGTTAAATATTAAATGAAGAATGAGAGAGAGAAAAAAAAAGAAGTCGCCAATAGAGCAACCCTTGAAATTTTTATATTGCACTCTACCCTTGTTAATCTTAGATTATGGTTTATTAAGGTTGATTTTGATTTTTAAGTCAAATACAGAATAACAATCTTTCAATTCAGAGTAGTCAAAGTTACAAGAAGCTTACTCATATATATTTGTCCAATCAAATATCACCCCCTGGTAAAATGGAGATACATTCTCAATCGACTATAATAGAAAAACCTACCTTCTCTCATTATTTATATCTTTTTTCTCTGCAAACCTAATCCAAACTCTCTATATCTCTTAAGAAAGAAAGAAGGAAAAAAAGAAAAAAATTTAAGAAAGAAAGCAGTTGAGATTCTACAACAACAAAATAAGCAATTGAATAAGGTATGATCTTAGATTTCTTTGTTTCAATTAATTATTTTCTTTATTTCTCTGTTTTAACCTTTTCTTTATTCTATCTATCTTTCTTAGAGAACTCTGGCATTAATGGATATTAGTCGCATGAATAAACTCGAGGCTTTGAAGTATAAATTTGACGAGCAATGAGAGAATCTGAAATGCCACAAGAGGATGTTGAAGCACTTCTGGTCTTGAATTCGTTGTCTTCTGTTGAAAATACAAAAGTCCTACTGGATTTGGGGGAGGAATTGTCGGTTTTCAAGGTGCAGTTTCAAGAGTTCACAAAAGTTGCCACCAATCTCAACTAGATCTGAGAGAGACTATCGTAAACATCGAGTTTTCAGAGTTCTTTCTAGAGTTTTCTACTGAATCCCAAGAGGGTTATGAGGAGAAGTTGAGGAAGTATGTGGTTGTGAGGAAAGAAAAATCAGAGGAAGATAGGTAGAAGAGAAAGAAGAGCTTGATGGATTTGATGCTAAAGTTTGATCAATCGGATCGTAAAGAAAGATTGGCTTCATTTGGATAAGGGCTTATTGTCACGACCGTAGCCTCAAACTAGACAATCGTGTGGTACTTAGTATAATCTGTTATACTAAGTCAGCCTACCAACACTCAAGAAAAGGACTTAGAGTAAGGTTTAAGACAAAGTGGCAAATGATAAGATAGTTTGAGTGAATGAAAGCTTTGTATTACTCTTAGAATGCTTACAATTCTTACAAATGGGTCATGTATACAAATGAATCCAAGGACTCTATTATATATACAAAGCCTAAAATAACCAAAGGTTATAATTGTGCCACGTGGCATGATCTTACAAAGGGTCTAGAATCTTCCCAAATAAAATTGTAATATTGATAAGGATATTTACATGGAGAAATCTAGAACAAGCATGGCTTAGATCCTTCTAGGAGGTTCACCTATCATCTCGGTTCTTTCAAGTCATTTTAGGAGCTTCTAGGACCGTTCTAACCCATCTAGTATCATCTAGCCTTGTCTAGAGCCTTCTAGGACTTAGTAGCACCATCAAGAGTCTTCTAGCATGGCCAAGATCTCTCTTGATTATTCTAGAAGTGTCCACCATGTTCTAGGGCCTTCCCCTATCCTCTTGAGTGAGCAGTATATATTGAGGATGTGGAGAGCAATATTTGGATTTTAGGGAGCCAAATGAGCAGGATGTAACACCCTCCCCCACTTAGGTTCGTGACATTCTCATTATGCCATCAACTTTGAACCGTTCGATATGGTCTTTGAATTGTCATAAGGTATCCTCATGCTACTAGCTAGCCTCAGCCTCAAATAAATTCTTCTATTTCACTATGTATGCTTGATAATTAGGCACACCACGTCAGCAGATCAAGCGATTGGCCAGAATACACTCCACATTTTTATCAAAAGAGATTAGCACCACAGTAGGAGCCCTTTTAGAGTCGCCTTTTGAAAGGTCTTCCTCGTCTCCATAGTAGGATTTTCGTATGCTAACATGAAAGACAAAGAAAATCTTTAACTTGGCACGGAGAGGAAGCTTATAGGAGACCTTACCTACACGCTTGAGTACTAGAAATGGACCTTCGTACTTGCGTACCAATCCTTTATGCACATTTCTCAAGGTTTTGAATTGTTGGGAAAGTAGCATAACAAGGACTAAATCTCTCTCTTGGTACTCAATGTGCCTTCTCTTTTTGTCGGCCCATTTCTTCTTTTTTTTTAGAATCTTTGTTCAAGTAGAGTCTAGCCAACTCCGTTTATTTATACCATGCCTTAGCAAACTTGAATACCGTTAGACTCTTCCCACTATAACTTGTCGCTAAGGCATGTGGGGTTATAGGCTGTTGACCTATGACTATCTCGAAGGGGCTTTTTCCCATAGACTCATTCCTTTGGAGGTTAAAGGAAAATTGAGCTACATCAAGTAAGTTTGCCCAATCCTTTTGTTTGGTACTAACAAAGTGCCTCAAGTATAGCTCTAGTAAGACATTCACCCTTTTTATCTAGCCATCACTTTAGGGGTAGAAACTAGTAGAAAAGTTCAAGTCTGAGCCAATCAACAGTTCTGTCCAAAACCTTCCAGTGAATCGAGGGTCATGATCACTTACAATGTTAGACGGAACTCCCAAGAGCTTCAAGATATGCTTCATAAAGAGTTGCGCGGTCTCAACAGTGAGACAATCGGGTGAAGCAGGTATGAAGGTGGCATACTTGTTAAAGCGATCAACTACCACTATAATACTATCAAAGCCTTCCGACTTAGGCAGACTAATGATCAAGTGCATAAGGACACTGTCCCATAGACTCTCAGGAATGGGGAGAGGTTCCAACAATCCGTCTAGTGATTATTGTTCTACTTTGTTTTTTTGGTACATAAGACAAGTTCGTACATAGACCTCAAATCATTCATCAGCTGAGGCCAATAGTAGATAGCTTTGATAAAGCAAGAGTACATTTTTGACTTGAGTGACCAACCCACAAAGAATTGTAGTACTCTTTAATAAGCTCTTTTCTTAAGTTCCCCTACTTAGGCACATAGAGTTAATTGCCTTTGGCGTAAAGAAGTCTGTTGTTCAGCCAAAAGCGTCTTGTCTTTCCTTCCTTTAC
This sequence comes from Parasponia andersonii, assembly GCA_002914805.1. NCBI lineage: Eukaryota > Viridiplantae > Streptophyta > Magnoliopsida > Rosales > Cannabaceae > Trema > Trema andersonii. The sequence goes on from JXTB01000037.1 coordinate 271,094, forward strand.
TAGGGGTGTAGGCTTTTTGCAAGAAAATTATTTTCTCCGCTCTTCCTTGATTTCCTCCATCAAGGTGCTATCGAGCCTGCTTAAAGTAGCTAGCTCTACTTTTCTACTTAGGGCATGTGCCGCCACATTGGTCTTCCCAGACTTGTATTTAAGCCTATAGTCAAATTCTGCTAACAAGTCTTACTACTGTGCTTGCTTGAGACTCAACTCTTTCTGAGTTTGAAAGTAGTTTGTGGCAACATTGTTAGTCATAATCGTAAAGTAAGTGCCCAGCAAGTAGTATCGCCATACCCTTAGGCAATGGATAATTGCAGTAATCTCTTTTTCTTGCACCGTGTAACGTCTTTCAGCATTATTGAGCTTGTAGCTTTCATAAGCAATGAGACACTCTTCTTGCATTAGTACTCTGCTAATAGCAAAGTCAGAGGTATCAATGTGAAGCTCATATGCCTTAGAATGATTAGGCAAACTAAGAAACGACTTATCACTTACCACCTTCTTCAAGCATTCGAATGAGGCTTGACACTCAGGTGTCTACTCCTAAGACTTGTTCTTCTTGAGCAGGTAAGTAAGTGGCACTGCTTTTGTTGAGTAGGACTTGATGAACTACCTACAATAGTTTACAAGTCTGAGGAAATATCTCAACTCTGATACCTTAGTAGGAGGTTTCCATTCCTGGATGGCCTGCACCTTGGCTTCATCTGTCATAAATTTCTCATCCCTTATCTTATACCTTAGGAACATCAATTCCTCTTGGGTAAAAGAGCACTTCTCCTTCTTGATGAATAGTTGATTCTCCCTCAAGATTTGAAACATTGTCCTCAAATATTATAGGTGCTTTTCCATGGTCTTGCAATAGATGACTATAACATCAAGGTAGACTACCACGAGCCAATCAAGGTAGGGATAGAATAGATTATTCATGAGGGTGAAAAAGGTAGTAGGTACATTAGTAAGACCAAATAGCATGCTTAAGAACTCATAAGTACCATATCTTGTCACGCAAGTGGTCTTAGGCTCATTTACCTCTGCTATATGTACTGGGTAGTAGTACTCTGTGCGTAGATCAAGCTTTGAAAAGTATCTAGCATTCTCAAGTTAATCGAACAAGTCAACAATAAGTGGGATAGGGTACTTGTTCTTCACCATCACCTTGTTAAGAGCCTAGTAATCAATGCACATCCTTAATAAGCTATCCTTCTTCTTCTAAAATAATACTGGGGCACCGAAAAGGGCTTTGGAAGGCCTGATGAAATCCGCATCAAGTAACTTCTTGTTTCTGGAGTTTCGTTAACTTCGGAGGGGCCATTCGATAGGGACTCATCATAGGTGCCCTCGTGCCTAGCTCAAGCTCGATTTCATGATCTATCTTCCTCCTAGGTGGAAGTTTCTTGGGTAGGGCATCAAGCATCATATCTTGGAATTCATCCAAGATAGCTTGTACCTCCATGGGTAAGTCATCTTGAGGTTCCAACTCTTCATCATCATGATCCTTTAGGATGACTAAGTAACTCTCCTCCTCCTTTCTCAAGCACTTCTTGAATTGAAGTGTAGAGAATACTTTATTTTCTGCTTTCATGGACTGCTCCGTTAGTACCACACAAGCCTTTTCATCGTTCATGTTGCACATATAGTTGGAAAAAGAAACAGGAAATGCTCACACTACATCAAGGAACTCCAAACCAACCAAAACTACAAAATCGTCCATTGGCACCACTGATAAGTCAAGTTGACCAGCCCATGCACGTAGGCTAGCCTTGATACCATGAGCAATCCCATGGATGGGACGTGCTACTGAATTTATTGCCTTAAGGGAGCCCCCTTCATTGGACACTGACAAGCCCAATCGCCTAGCTTCCTCAACAGAGACGAAGTTGTGGGATGCACCTGTGTCAACTAAGGCCTTAGTGGCTTCGCCATTGATTGTCGCATTCACAAAGAGTAGGCCCTTAGCTTGTGACTTAGGGGCTGATTACAAGGCATTAAGAAGTTGTAAGGAACCAACACGTGTACCACCATCTTCTCTATCACCTCCTTCTTGGCTTGGCTTAGAAGCAATTAAAGTGTTGAGAGCTTTCTTCTTGGGATACTCGCTTGCCCAATATGGCCCATCATAGAGGAAGCACTTGACTCTTGGTTTGGAGATGTCACGATCTTCCTTCTCCTTGCCCTTGTCTTTGTGCCTGTAAGAGGAACTATCTTTGTTCATTTTCCTCCTTTTGTTTGCTCTCCTCCATTTTTTGCTCTACCACCCTTTTTGTCTTTGACCTTAGAAAGGTTCTTGTTGGTAGAGTAATCAACAAGGCTCTGAGTTATAATAATAACATCGGCCAAGTCCTGGACACCACGACGCTTGAGCTCTAACTTAGCCTAATTCTGAAGATCATCCATGAACAAGAACAAGGCATATTTATCTGAGTGTTAGGGACTTTGAGCAAGAGTATAGTAAACTCTTTCACGTAGTTTCTAACACTGCAAGATTGTTTGAGGCAGCAAAAATGGTCTCTCGCCTACTTTTTGGCATTCTCGAAGAAGAATTACCTCTTAAGCTCTCTCTTGAAGTCATCGAAGGTAGCTATGGTGTACACCCCTCATTGCATCTCCCTGAGTCTCTGCCTCGACCATAGCATAGCAGTATTTGTTAGATACAAGGCAATATTAGGAATTTTACTGGCATCATCCGTCACACTAGCGGCTTTGAAGTATTGCTCGAGTCCTCATAGGAAGTTCTCAACTTCCCGAGCAGTTCGAGTACCACTGAAGGTCTTTGGTTTAGGCACCTCGACCTTCCTTGCCTCAATGGTTGTTATAGTGGTCATCTTCGTGGCCACCACTCACTTGTACAAAGCAAGATCACCACACATCTCATCTACTCTAAGTAAATCATTAGTGAGTTCTCTTTGGAAGAGATCTCGTACCTTGACAATCTCCGAATGAAGGGACTCAATCTTGTGCCTTAAGTCAGCTTCAAGCCCACTAAGCATATCTTTGAGGCCGCTGTAGATCTCCGCATCCTCGGACTCCAAATCGTTACAATGGCCATCTAGATCATCTACTCACTCGCCTAACATTCCTAGGTTGGACTCTAGTCAGGATACTCTAGCCTCTAAGCTATTCACCACATCCCTTGACTTGTCGTGGGTAGCGCCCTTCTTCCATTCATCACGCCCACGTTCAAAAGCACTAACTTCAACAAGGTCGGGTGTTACGGCTATGGTCTTCATATAGACCATGGAACCAATAAGGTACAATGAGCAACCAAAGTTCTGATACAATACTGTCATGACTCTAGCCTCAAGCTAAACAATCGTATGGCACTTAGCATAATCTATCGTACTAAGTCAACCTACCAACACTCAAGAAAGGGACTTAGAATAAACTTTGAGAGAAAGTGGTGAAGAATAAGAGAGTTTGATTGAATGAAAACTTTGTATTACTCTTAGAATGCTTACAACTCTCACAAATAAGACTTATGTACAAATAAACTCAATGGGTCCTTCATATAGACAAAGCCTAAATAAACTAAGGATTATACTTATGTTAAGTGGCATGATCTTATAAAGGGTCTAGAATCTTCCAAAATAAAATAGTAATATCTACAAAGATATTTACATAGAGAAATCTAGAACAAGCATGGCCTAAATTCTTCTAGGAGGTTCACCCACCATCTTAGTTTTTCCAAGTTATTCTAGGAGCTTCTAGGACTGTCCCAACCCATCTAGCATAATCTGGCATTGTTTAGAGCCTTCTAGGACTTAGTAGTACTATCAAGAGTCTTCTAGCATAGCCAAGACCTCTCTTGATCATTCTAGAAGTGTCCATCACGTTCTAGGGCCTTCCCCTATCCTCTTGGGTGAGCAGTATATATAGAAGATCTTAGAGCTATGAGAAGCAACATTTGGATTTTAGGGAACTAAATGAGTGGGGTGTAACATTATGCTGTTAATCTTGGTGTTAGACTCTCTGCTTCTTGTCGAATACTTTTTGTTGTTTGGGGAGTCACAGCAGGAAGATATGGCGAGCAGGATTCGATTTGTTGTAAGTACTATTCAATCTGAAATTCTGGACAAGAGTTCCACCATCATAATTGACAGGTTCATTTCTATATTAGAATTTATGGATAGAGAACTGAGTTGCTATACAAAGGACATGAGTACTAAGGGGAATTTGTCATTTGGTGAAATGGAAAGCGGTCTTCTTGGTATGATCTTGTTTGAAGTTTTGAACTTGGAAACTGCTTTTAATGATCCAATATTGTTTCCTATGTGGTTTACAAGTAAAGATGTATTACGGGAAGTTGCAAAAAATATCAGAAAATCATTTGCATCGAAATTGCTCAAGATAAGTCTGAAGATTACTAAGCTGAAGATGGAATTTTCCAAGGGTGATCAAGATCCAAAAGGCTAAGTATGAATCCAAGAAAGTGTTGAACATGAAGAATAAGGAAATATGGAACAAACTGGACCTGAATGGAAACAAGAGTTTTCATGGAGATAGAATTTGCTGAAAGTGAAGATCCAAAGATGAATGAGTTAAAAGAGAGGTTGTATGTCGGATTAAAGAAATATGGAAATAATCTGGAGCTGAAGGGAAATTAAGAACTGAATATTATAAGGTAAAGTTTACTGCATACATAAGAAATTAAAAATACTATTTTGTTTGTGTTACTTGGAGATTGAGAGAATTGTACCACTTTTATACTAATTGATGGAAGTTTGGTTTACATTCTAATAATGAATTTTGTTTTCTAGTGATTCTCCTCTGTCACGTATTGGTTTTCTTAATTTTTGTGATATTGGCTGGTCATTGGTAAAATTTGCAGAAGAATCTGTTTTGGCCTTCTTCAGTTTGGCATACATTGATTTAAGTCTTTGATAAACGTTTTTTGAACAGAGAACTTTAGCCTTGATGATTATTAAAAGAGAACTTCTGTATCTACGATGGTTGATTAGGTACTTACTAAGTGACATAAAGTTATCTAAAGGTAATTTTCTCTTTATATTTTCGAGTTTATTCCAACGTAGTTCTCACAACTTCAGAACTATTTAATTTAATTTAACAGAAAATACTTTGTTTCTTTTTTTTTTTTTTTTTTTCAATAAAGAAGTTACTGTCGTCCTCTTAGTTTTGTCACTCAAGCTTCCAGTTACCCGACATTAGAGACATGGTCATCCTCCTAAACTGCGTTTCTTGTATTTCTTAAACTAGCTAGTTCTTAAAAAATCATGAAAATAAAGAAGCTTGTGTTTCCTAAATCATACCTGCAGTGTTTTGAAAATGAAGATGAGTGCTTCTCATCCTAAAATTTTAGCAGAAGCATGATTTTACTGAGTTGGTTCACTAAAAGGAAACTGAATACATGGTAATTTGATTCTCAAAAGTGAAAAACTGACCATGTAACAATATATGGAGCATTGATTATGAATAGAAGTGAAAATATAAGTGAAAATTTTATTTTGAATTTTAATTTTTAAAAATAAAAAATGTGTTTGGTTAATTTATTTTCACTACTTGTTTAAAAAATAAAAAATTATAAATAATGAGAGAGAAAGTTATATAAATTTGTATTTATATATATGCATACATTTATGTATAAATATATATGTATATATTTTTTTAGTTTTTGAAATTTGTTTAAAAAAAATAAAAATATTAGATACTTTTTATTACCACTTTTTTTTTGAAAATTTTGGTAGCAATTTTTAAAAATAGAAAATAAAAATGAAGTTGTCGAACAAACTTTTAAAAATAAAAAATTCCACTTTTTTCTTTAAATAAACAAAAAACAAAAGAAAAAAGAATCCAAACAGACCTTATTGGTCCTAACAAATATCAACAGAAGTTAAGGCTATTACTACTCTCAACCAAGCCTAACAAAATACTACCTGGCGTATTTTCATATATACATATACAAATAAGTATATATAAATATTTCTGTTCTACACAAATTCAGTGAAAACAATGTCTCTCTCTCTCAAGAAAGGAAAAAGCAAGGAAGCAGTTGAGATTCTGCAAGAATAGAAGAAGAAATTGAATAAATGTATAATTAAAGAGCTAATAATTAAAGCTAATTCTTTTCTTAATTTCTTTGTCTGGTTTTTTGAAAGGACTTAATTTCTTTGTTTTAACATTTTATTCATTCCGTATTTGCCAGAGATTTCTGCGATTATGGTGTTGGAACAGTTTTTACCAGCTGTCCACGTGTTTCTGAACTGTTGACATTGTATCCTCCAACTGTCCACGTGTCCTTACTATCCCAAAGAGCTTTTGATTTCAGACAGGATCGGAGAGGCGGAGGAGGCCACTTGCAGAGATTCTCCGATGCTTAAGTCAGTTATTTATCTTTGATTTAGGGCAACAAAGATTTAGTTTTTCTTTGTATGAGTATATCTTTATCTTTTTGTATGCGTACATGTCTCTTCCTTTCGGAGACGTATGGCTCATATATATAGTCCTGAAATTATGAACCTCATAGTTCTCAATCCCAGGACCGAGTACCTTTTTTTATCAGGACTTACTCCAGAGATCACGGACCGAGATTACCATGATTCATCCTGCATCGTCATAGCCTAGTTTCCGCCATCCCCTAGAGCTCGAGTCTGTCAGGGGCGAGACTTTGACAAACTGCCGTTCTGTCAGGACGGTTTTTCCAATGCACACACCTACTCAGGATCACATTAAATGCTCTGTCTGGATCTGGAGTTGTGAGTTGCTTCTCATTGTACTTTGATGGAAGACCCTTGGGGCTCCCGACCCTCAGCTGTCGAGATAAGAATCGGACTGGGCCGAGTCCATCCAGGGTCTAGGATGGGCTCGGCCCTAGCCTTGGATAGCCCATGGGCCTACATGGTGCCACGTGCGACTCACATGGCCTTTAATTAGTCACTTTAGAGACGTGTCGGATGGTATGCCCCATTTATGATCTATTCTACCTCTTAATCGTCCACGTAGTGTATGAATTAGGAACGGGTCCCACAACTGCCCCCATTTTCTTATTTGATGGATTCGTATCCATCAAGTGGGAAAATTGTTTCTCCATTCCTCCAATTTGAGGGATACATGTGGCTCCCCAATTGCCGAGGTGGAGGCACGCCATCCCATGTCACAATTTTTTCAAATTTTGAAATTCTAACACTTCGGTCTTCCTTGCTCTGCCCTTCTCCAGAAAAATCTCTTCGGCTCCCCCTCTATAAAAGCGGCATTTATGCTCATTTCTTACTTTATCAAAATCTCCAAGTATTTCAGCTTTCCCAAATCTTAGGGTTTCTGCATCTTCTTTTTCATAGAACCTTTCGTCTTCTTCGATCACATCTAACATGATGGCCCTAGATCTGAGTCAAAAACTCCTCCCCGTCACGGATTCCGAATTAGAGTCGTTGAAGAGACAACTCTGCTTCCTCGGTGGAGTCACTTTAGAGAGGGTTAATGGCCCAATGGACTGGTACCTTTACCCCTCTGCTCCAGAAGGCTCCATCGTTCTGGGGAGGCGGCATCTGGAGTGGTTGCGGTTTCCTCTCCCTCCCTTGGTCCATCAATTCTTTAGCCTTACGGGGATTCATCTGATGCATCTCAACGCTAACAGAATCATGATCTTGATGGACCTTTCCACCCTGTCAGTTCTCTATAACATACATATAGACATGGAGGTGGTCTTTTATGCCTACAAGCTCACCCTCATCCCCAAAAAGAGCTCCTACCCCATTTTCTACCTTTAACTGCTCTCGGGACGCCATATTTTCTGGGGCTTCCCGAGGTTGGACAAGCAATGGGACTCCCACTCTAGGCTGTATGCCGTTAGAGGGGAGTGGTACTCTCCTTGGGTGAATTGGGAGTATTTCCAAGTTCCTTCGTTTTTTCTGCAGAGTAAGTACTAGGTCGTGATTTTTGGGTCTGTGTTCACCTCGTCTGTTATTGGTCATGATATTTTTTCTTGTGTAGCCTCTGTGGAAGAAAGCAGATTTGAGCTGTAATTGTGGGCGAGGCGGCTCAACGAGCTCGAGGGTATCATCATCTTTGGGTCCCTTGGGGATTGCCAACACATCCAGGCCACCCTGAACTCCCAGGTGATGAATATGATGCCTAGGATGATCTCATACCTTCCCTTCCTGCTGGATACCTGGGTCATCATAAAGCACCTGTGGAGCCAGCTTGACGCCCCAGCTCTGAACTGGTTTCGTCGTGATGAGCAGTGTCGCATTGCCATGGTGGGTTGTCAGGTTTCGGCGTCGAGCTAGCTGGTGGGTCCCTACGACCTAGTAGCGCCGACTAGTCATGAGCTCGAAGAAGCCGTGAGGCTCATGGCCGAGGACTACGTCAGGCTCCATAGAAAGGAAACCGCTGCCCCCAAGAGAGTTAAGGGTGAGTTCATTTTCGCATTCTGGAGCTCCGTCGATCGGGTTATAGCTGTGTTCTAACTACATTGCTTGCTCTTTATAGGTTCTGATATAGGCCCTTCAGCAGACCCCTCTCCAGTCAAGGGAAGTGCCACTGTGCATAAGGCTCGATCCAAGGTATCCGCTGGTTGGTGCCTTGTGGTATCCGCAGAGGATGAGGCACCTGCGGTCCCCTCCTCTGGTGCTAGCAGACCTCCGACTTGGGAGACGACGGCCATAAAAATCGTTTATGGCAAGGGGGCACCTTCGAGCCTGCCTGGGGAATCTACCACTCCGACCTCTTCCTCCCCCCACTCTGGTTCAAAGACGAGCACGGGGTCTGGTGCTACTTTTTCCCGTGGGGAGATTGCTGAGCTCAGTAAGGGGGCTCCGAGGTTGAAATCTCGGCTGTCCTCCCCTCCTCTGGTCCTAATAAAGCGGCATCACGAGGCCGACTCATCCAAAGAAAAGGAGGGCCCAGCAAGGAAGAGGGGCAGAATTGCCCCCTCTTTCGACAGTGATGGCGATGGGGCCACGCTGACCCTCATGAGGAGGAGAAGGTCCGCGCGCAGCCGCCCGTCAGGGGGACTGGTCAAGACAAGATCGAAATATCACATTCAGGCAGGGCTCCAATAGGGGCGGCATCCGAAACTATTGATGCAGCAACAGTCGCCGTGGCATCTTCTGCTGAGGATGTGCCGCCCCCAGTTGTCACCGAAAGCACGCTCAACGATGCCCAGCTTTCTGCCATCCCCACCACCACTGCTTTGGGAGCGTTGAAAAGAGCTATGGGAGCGTGTCCAGTGGGAGGAGAGGGTGTCCTCGCGGTTGGCGGGGTGGAGTCGCGTTCCTCAGACACGGACAACACCCAAGGAGAGGGTCCAGCTGCAGAACCCGAGCTGGAGGTGCTCTCCTTGGAGAACGTTGAGTTCATTGCTGGCTGTAATATTGCACAGGTTTGGCTCGTCTGGCCCCCACCTCCATTTTTTTCGGCGTCCTCGCTGAACACTGACTTCCCTTTCTTGTATCTTGCAGCTAGCCGCCATCCAGTCCTTCTATTCTTCTCACATCAGGGAGCTGACCGGGGAGTTGAACTCCCGTTCTGCGCTGGTCGAGCAGAGCGAGGCCGCCCTTGCCAAGTTGAGGGCCTTTGCCAAGCTGAGGGCTGACTTCAACTTATATCGGAGCCTGGATCAGGCTAGGGTCGGCAGCGCGGTGGCTCATGCTCTGAGTGTCGAGAAGGTCAGGCACGAGGAGCTAGTTGCAAAGTTGGCCGAGGCGGAGGCCAGCAGACTTGCTTAATCCGAGGCCGCCAGGCTAGTCCAAGATGAGCTTAGGGTCAAGGAGCAGGACCTAAGCCTTCATCTCTCGCAACAAGGCCATCGATGATGCCAAAGAGGCGAGGAAGGCCGAGGCGAAAGCCAAACTGGCAGCCCATTCCCTTCAGCGCAGGCTCGACCCGGTCCAATAAAGTAAACCGACATCTTTGCTTGGATCACAAAAGATTGATGGGGGCTCATGCAGAGTTGTCTCGCAAGCACGGCAAAGATCTCGCCGACATTAACACTCTTTTGGTCGACTTGTCGCAAAGGCAAGCGAAGTTGAGGCTGGTGGCACTGAGAGATAGACTGGCAGATACGGGGAAGCTGAAGACGAGGTACCAGAGGCAGGTGGATGTCCTTTCTGCAGAGAGCTACAGGTATGGCTAGGAGAACACGGAATTCAAAGGCCACACGGAGGTGGTAATGCCAGACCAATTTTATGAGTAGAAAGGCATCGAGAGGGACCATTATTCCGTCAAGCATTATATACAGCAGCTAGGGAATGAGATCAACATCATGTACCCTGCTGATGTGCTAAAGATGCTCAACGAAGAAAAAGACGGGCCCTCTACATCCGACTCCATTACCAAGGAGATTATCCTCGCTTTCAGTCTGCTAAAGCAAGCCTTGGAGGTTCTTTGCGGTCAGCCTGATCCTAGGGCCTCAACTGGTGATGGGTTTAGTGCGGTCGTTTTGTCTAGTGATGACTCTGACCCTGGTACACCGCCCTCTGCTGGAGTAGGTCCAAGTGCTGAAACCGGCCGCGCTCCCTTGGCTGGAGGTAATTAGAGCCTCTTGCTCTGTGTATTTGTAAAGTAGACCCTCATTGTATATATCCATTTAAATAATAGAAACCGTGCTGTTTTTCCAAGTTTATTCCCTTCTCTTACTCCTTTTATTGACCGCGTGTAGTGTTAGGGTCAGAAATCATATATGAAGCCATTCCCTTGTCGGCAGCGTGGCCGACATTTGGATTTGACTCGGCCGTATATAGTTTTGAGTTCTTACTGAATTCTCCTCGTACTTTGATCGACAAGATTAACTCTGGAGATCGGGATGTGAGTTTCGGCTCATCCGATTTTGAGGATGTATAACCTCTATTATGACTTGTCTTGGCAGAATTCGATCCACACGTATGGCTGGACTTCTCTAACCCCAAATAGGAATACGCCAGGAACCAGCTCTAGGGGTTGGTTGACCACTATTTGGACCCGTCACTGCAGAGGAGAAGGCCTGGGCTCGGCTCTCATCAGGAGCGAATAGGGCACTACCACTCTGATGTGTCCCTCTTATAAGTAGAGCATCCGGGTGTGCGTTCTTGCCGACCATGCATTTTGTATTTTAGGAAATAATAAACAGAGTTTGGTTTCAACTTCTCTCTTCATGCCTGGTCTTGTACTGGACTACTTCCAACGGGTAGGATCCAACTCTGTTCACTCCTAGTTCACGCGTAATTAAACCGCTCTCTGGGTAAGGTCTGCCTCTAACAGATAGACCCTGACCCCGCTTTCCTTTAGCTTTTTGTATAGCTAAGGTGCTCCTTAGGGAGGGTCTACTTCCAACGGCTGAACATAGACCCCAATTTCCCTTCGATTAGGCAGAGACCTTGAAGGTTCGCGCCAGAGAAAAACAGGGCGATCAACAAGGAGGTAGAGACGCTACTGGAGAATGGCCTGATCATGGAATACGTATACCCATGCTGGGTCTCTAACCTGATAGTGGTGAAGAAGAAAAACTGCGATGACCGTAATTGCATAGACTTTACCAACCTGAACAAGGCCTGCCCGAAGGATAGCTTTCCCCTACCAAGGATCGACCAAATGGTAGATGCAATGGCGAGATTCGATAGGATGAGTTTCCTGGATGCCTACTCTGGATACAACCAGATCCCCCTATATGAGGAAGACTAGATCCACACGGTAATTATTACGGAGTGAGGTCTGTACTGTTATAGACGCATGTCATTTGGTTTGAAGAACGCGGGTGCAACCTACTAGAGGCTTATTCGCCGGGCTACTAGGGAAGACTATGGAAGTCTACATCGACGACATGGTCATAAAGAGCAGAGAAGCTTCGGACCATCTCAGACATCTGGACGAATGTTTCCAGATTCTGAGGCAATATCGGATGCATTTGAACCCTAAGAAATGTGTGTTCGGGGTGTCCTTCGGCTAGTTCCTGGGGCACATCGTGAACAGAAGGGGTATTGAGGCCAACCTAAACTAGTTGTCCTCGATCACAGATGTGCAGAGACCCTCGACTATTCGGGAGGTCCAGCGCCTAGCCGGGAAGATAGCTGCTCTCAGTCGGTTCATCTCCAAGATGTCTGACCGATGCAAGCCTTTCTTCCAGTGCCTAAAGAGAAGCTCCACTGTCATCTGGGGGGAGGAGCATGACAAGGCACTGACAGATCTCAAGCTGTACTTAAGTCATCCGCCTATCTTGGCTTCCCCAGCAGAGGGGGAGCGCCTATATGCTTATTTGGCAGTGTC
>JXTB01000037.1:283793-300450 GCA_002914805.1 Parasponia andersonii
TAAATCTTGGCCATGCCAGACCTATCGGGATGACTAACCAAGTGGGCCATCGAACTAAGGATATACGACATCGAGTATCGGCCTCGAGTGGCAAAGAAAGGGCAAGTCATGGCAGATTTCCTAGTGAAAATCAAATCCTTCGGCGAGCTACACGATCCACTCTAGACGTCTCAGCCTTGCACCTCTTTAGCTTGGACCCTCTACACCGACGGATCCACGAATACCTCAGGTTCAAGTATCAGGATAGTCCTGCAGATCCCAACAGGACTCAGAGTAGAGAAAGCTTTGAGGCTCGGTTTCCAGGCAATGAATAATGAGGCGGAGTATGAGGCACTGCTGCAAGGTCTTGAACTGGCTCTGCACTTCAGAGTAGAGAGGATCGCAGTAAAGACCGACTCGCAGTTAATCACGGGTCAGGTCAGGGGAGACTTCGAAGTAAAAGAGCCGAGACTACACAGGTACTTCTCCAAGGTAATGGGGGAGAAAGTCCACTTTAGCAGTTTCAATATCGAACAGATTCTCAGGGAGATGAACCAGAAGGCCGACGAGCTAGCTAAGAGCGCGTCAATCGGGGGGACGACCGGACATGCAGAGATTCACCTAGAGGGCAAGAGCATGAAGGACCATTTGGAGACCCCCACACACCATCAACTGCCGCAGCCTTTACGCACAGGTTATGATGGCGATCCATGCTGGCAAGTTGAAGCAGTACATGAAGATAGGCATTGTGCACTAGGGACATCAGCTCTAGGAAACGCGACAGGTATTCTCTCAGAGACTCGTTCGCGGTTTGTTCCGCTTGGTTAAGATCTCGCATGGATTTCTGTTGTCTCCAGGCACCTGCGTACTGCTTTAAGAAAAGTTTGCAGAAATCTTAAAACCTGTTTATGGATTTCTTTCGGAGTTGTCTGAACCATAATAGGGCCAGTCCTGCCAGGGTTGTGGAGAAGACTTTGCAGGTCACAGCCTCGTCACAGGTTTCCAAGGCCATCTTCTGCTGAAAGTGATATATGTGATCGATGGGGTTAGACTTCCGCATGAACAGCTTGAAGGTCAGGGTTGTGAAGTCTCTCGGCTTGGGCTCCATCTAGATCCAGTCAGCGAAGGCTGTCCAGTTGATCCCTCGCACAGTTTGCTTTGCCAGATCATCGGGGGTCTGGCTATGATGGGCCCCGAGCCTCTTACTCAGCTCTGCCATCATTTCTTGCTTCTAGTTGGGAAGCACACCTTCCGGGCATTCTTGGTGTCTTCTGTCCACTGCCGCTCTGGCTCGGAATGGCCTCGTCTAGCTTTGTCGCTCCCCCTGCATCCGTGATCTTGATAGGGCGGGAACTTCCTTCGGTGGTTGGCCCCTAGACTCTTGTTGGACCTCTTCGTCAAAGTCTTCCCTTCGCTCGCTCCTGGCTTCGCTTGCCAGTAGCCCTTCGAGGCAGGCGTTATCTCTGCACACTTCTGCGATTTCTTCTTTTAAACCCAGGATGGCCTCGTGGGCAATTTCTGCCTTCCGGTTTGCTTCCGCCAAGACGGCGAGCATCTGGTCCAGCTTTTGCTCTAGACCCGGTTGTACTTCCCGGGAGCTCCCTTTGGCATCGGGACGTGTGCTCCTAGTTGTCATTCTCGAAGGTGCCATCCGACATTGTATTGCCTTTTGTTCGGGGAAAGCGCGATCATGAAACTCCTACTCTTTTTCTCACGCTCAACTATTTCCCACAGACGGCGCCAAACTGTTGGAGCTATTTTCACCAACTATCCACGTGTCTTTGAACTGCTGACGTTGTATCCTCCGACTGTCCACATGTCCTTGCTATCCCAAAGAGCTTTTGACTTTAGGCAGGATCGGAGAGACAGGGGAGGCCACCTGTAGAGATTCTTCGATGCTTAAGTCAGTTGTTTATATTTGATTTAGGGCAGCAAAGATTTAGTTTTTCTTTGTATAAGTATATCTTTATCTTTTTGTATGCATACATATTTGCTCCTTTCGGGGACATATGACTTATATATATAGTCCTGAAATTGTGAACCTCATGGTTCTCAATCCCAGGACTGAGTACTTTTGTTTATCAGGACTTACTCCAGAGATCACGGGCCGAGATTACCGTGATTCTCCCTGCATCGTTGTAGCCTAGTTTCTGCCATCCCCTATGGCTCAAGTCTGTCAGGGGCGAGACTTTGACAAACTACCGTTCTGTCAGGACAGTTTGTCCAATGCGCAAATCTACTCAGGATCGCATTAAATACTCTGTCTGGGTCTGGAGCTATAAGCTGCTTCTCATTGTATTCTGGTGGAAGACCCTTGGGGCTCCTGACCCTCAGCTGTCGAGGTAAGAATCGGACTGAGCCGAGTCCATCCAGGGTCTGGGATGGGCTCGGCCCTAGCCTCGGACAGCCCATGGGCCTACATGGTGCCATGTGTGACTCGCATGGCCTTTAATTAGTAACTCTGGATACGTGTCGGATGGTGTGCCCAGTTTATGACCTGTTCTGTCACTTAATTGTCCATGTGGTGTATGATTTAGGAATGGTCCCACATATGGAGTCTAACAATGCAAATGCTCTGGAAGTAGAAGAATATGCGAAGACTCCAGATGATATTTTGAAAGACATGATTGGAAAATTCAAGCGTTTTGAGTTCCATCTTGAGCATTTCACTTAATCCAAAGAGAGTTACGAGGAAAGATAAAGATGTAAGTGGCTATCAGGAAAGAAAAGGCAGAGAAAGTTAGACTGGGAGGTAAACAAAAGTTTGATAGAGATTCTTCAATAGCTTGATCAGCTGATCCCTTAGAACAAATGACTTCCAATTCCTCAGTCAGATCTCTCAGCTTCTTGTCGAATATCTCTAGCTGTTTCTAGAGTCTCAGTCCAATAAAGTTGCTAGAAATCTTAAGACTCTTCGAGGATATGATCTGGTCCGAAAATGTAGAAGAGAGTTCCTCAGTCATAATCGACAGATTCATTTCGGTAATAGAATTTGTGGACAAAGAATCGAGTGCAGTGCCAAGACAGAATCATGCTGAGGGCAATACTGTTGGGGATTGTTACTAAGTTAAATATTTAAGAGTACATTTTTAAAGAATTTTTGCATCTACAGATATTATTGTCGATATAATTATTAATTATCATAAATATTTCAAGATTATTTGTATAAACATCATTTAGTATATATATACGTGAAGATTGAATGTATGGATAATAATCTAAAATGGTCCACAATAATTAATTATAATTTACAACTATAATTAAATTAATATTATTAGTACGGTCCATCAACATTAAGAATGGAATAAATTTGTTTGAATTATTCAGTGTAGAGACATTAAAAGATGTAGGTACTTAAATTTGTATAATACGACTATATAGAACTGAAGCAGATGAATTTTTGAAATGTCTAATAAATTTCATGACATAAATAGAGAGTACGAAAATTCATCGTAAGATAATCATATATAGAATAGTCTTAATTGCGAGTTATTAATAGACTCCTATTTGTGACATTTTATTTTTTAATTTATCTCGTAAAAGCTTGCTCATACCAAACTCAACCCTTGTATTTTAGAGATGCAATGAAACAAATAAATGAGAATATTAATACACATATATAGAATCCATTTATTTCTTTTTGAAAGTCAGAAAAATAGTTCTCTTGAATTATTAATTCGGGGACTTGAACAATAAAGCACTCAAATTTGTGAGATAATCATAAATTAATTGTTCATTAGAGAATCAAATGAAATTCAAAGACTAAGAATAAGATATAATTAAAGAGGTAACGAAATTACGTAATTCTACTTATGAACTATTTTTGGAGGATTAATCTACATACAATGAATAAAATAATGATTAATTCAATGCTTTTATTTTGAATAAATTATACTACAATTTGAAGAGTGCAATTTCAAATTTATAGTGGAATAACATTGAAACTAATAATTTTGATTTATAAATTTAAGAATTAAATTGATAAATCAAATTTAATGGAGCTTGAATTATAAGTCCATAGGTCTCTTCTCTATAGTTTTTGTACTATAAGATATGTGAGATTAATAATTGAACTAATTTATAACATAGCATAATAGTTAAATTATATTATAATTTACGTGCAGTAGTTAAATTATCCAAAAATTAATAATTAATTAATTATGAATTAATTATTATTTTTAGTTATTTAAATTAATTAAATATCAACTATCAAATTTATATATGTAGTGGAAATTAGGTCTACCCACTAATCCTATTACTATATAATTTACTATTTAATTAATTTTAATGAGGCAATTTAATGTATGAAACAGATAAAAAAATTAGGTTCACCTACTATTACTTTCACTACTACTACTGCTACTATAAATACTCTACTTGCCATTGAGAGAAAACTCACCATATACTATAGAGAAAAGAGAGAAATAAGTTCTCATAGTTTTTCTATTATCTAGTTACAGAAAAAAGAAATAAGTTTCTCTTATTTTAGTTCTCTAATTGTTCTAGAGAGAAAAGGATAGAGACAAAATTACTATTTTAATTATTGATCTAGAAGCATCCACATACTACATACTTAGTAGGGTGATTGGAGAAGAAGATCTTTAGTGTCATAAAAAAGAAAACATAAGCAACTAAGTCTTGAAAGGTAATTATATTCTTCCATTCCCTTTATTTATTAAAAATTAATATATAATTATGACGATCCTAAAAAGATTTCAGAAATTTTTTAAATCTCGATGTTCCAATACTTCTGTATATATGAAAATTGTTTTCTAAAACTAACAAATAGTAGTACTAAGAATGTGCTATTTTGTAAAATGGAAGGTGCTCTTGCTTCTGTGAACTTTCTTGAAGTTTTGAACTTGGAAACTACTTTTGCTGTTTCGTTCTTTCCCATGGTGTTGGTGTTCAAAGCCTTATCAGTTGTGGCTGAAAATAGTATAAGAGAATCATTTGCATCAGAACTGGAAAACATAACTAATAAGTTCGAAGATAAATCAGCTGAAGACAGAATTCGCGTCAATCCCAGGCAAAGGTGCAAAGAATAATGAGATTAAGTGGATAACCCTGGAGAAGGGATTTGCTGAAAGTGAAGACTCGAAGATGAGAGAGTTTAAGGACATACTAGATGTGTGGAAATCAAACAAATATGGAACAACCTGGACATGATTCAAAGGAACTGAATATAAATTAGACACTAGATAGGTTACTTCAAATACAAGAAATTTGTATACTACAATTCTGTTACTTTTCTTTTGAGGTTTACATTCTGTTACATTAAGATTGAGACCATTGCACTTTCTTTTAAACTTGTTGTTGAAACTTCGATAGTTACATTTTAATAATCAAGTTGAGAACTTGATTCTGCTTTCTCATCACTTTGTTGTCTTACTTTGAGTTTTGCTTGGTTAGATACTCACTCCCTGATCAGTAGTAATATCTGCAAAGATTTCGATTAGCCAGATCAGACCAAAAAATCTAAATAGATTTCGACACTTGGCCTAATTATCTCAGAAGTAACATCTTTTCTAAGTTTTTGAGTTTGTTCATACTTGGTTGGTTCCAACTTCAAAACTGGGTGGCTTATATAATTAATATTATAGGATTTTCCATAGAAGATATATAGTTTTGTTTTATGCATAAGGATTTGAGACTGATCACAGTGGTACTTGCAGATTATGTAGAAGAAAATAGTAAATAGCATTGATCATTGGGAGGGGTCTGACTGTGGTTGTCGTATTGACAGCCAAGAGTATCCACAGTCATTTACATGTGTCGTTCGGTACTACACCAAGAAATATGATCGAAAGATGTTGAATCATATCATTGATAAGACAGTTATAGGCTGTCTTAGGACACAGGTCTATAGCTGTCTTATCAACGATATGATTCAACATCTTACGGCTCTTCGAAGGTTTCGAGATGATCTTGTAACGTCGCACTTGTTATAGTAGAAAGTTTCATTTAGCCCTAAAAAAACTTATGGAACTGGGGGAATAATTATTGTGTGATCTTGAATCTACGACATTAGTTAATGTCAGAAAAGAGAAGTCAACTGCTATGAGGAGAATGCGATAGGTCGCATATTAATAATAACTAATAGTGCGACATGCTCTGAATGGATAACATGTGACCTTAATTGATAGTAAGAAAACTTGATCAAGTTCCAAATGGGTAACTTATGAAGAGAGGGAAACAAACTTCTGTGTAAGGATCAAACAATTCGTTTATTGGTTATTACCAACATCAAATTGTCTATTTTTGACTTTAGAATTGTAATATCGAATAGTACATTGTTGATATGACGCAATTCATAACTGAGACTACTCGTGCTTTTCTTCCAAAAGATCGAGCTCAATTCTCATTAATGTATTATTTTGGTGGTCCAAAACTTCTCCAATACAGTTTTCCATCATAGATGACATAGCACTGCCTTCTATCGAAGTCACTTTATATCATCTTTATTCTTGGAAAGGTCACCATCTTGTAGATACTTCATTATAAGTTCTATCTATTAAGGCTTCTGGTCAATTGACATAGTTATTTGAGGCTTTACTTCAATACTTGGTCTTGCAAGAAATTCGACAGGAATCACCTGTAGCAATTCTACATCTTGTAGAGGTTAGATTGGCTACTGCATCTGCCTGAGTATGTTTAGTGCAAGGAAGTAGCAGAATACTATAAGCAGTAAATATCGAAAGTAGTCTTTGCACCTCTTGTAGATAGGCCAACATCATTCCCACTCTGGCTTGGTAGTCTCTAATCACTTGACAAACAACTAATTGGGAATCACCAAATACCTCAACCATCTTGATCTTTATTTGTTGTACGAGTTTGAATCCAACTATTAGTGCTTTGTATTCTGCTTCATTGTTTGATGCTGGAAACCCAAAACGAAGTGCACAATAGATACTATATCCCTTTGGGCTTATTAACATCAAACTTACACTAGCACTATTCATGTTTGAAGATCTATCGACGTAAAGTTTCCACAATTTTGTTAAATCCATTGTAGGTTTCTTAATTATTTCTATGAGAAGATTGACATTGTAATTGAACTCTGCAATGAAATCTGTAAGAGCTTGACCTTTAATTGCAATGCGAGGTTTAAAATTGATGTCGAATTGGCTCAACTCGACTGCCCACTTGAGTAATCGTCTTGACACCTCATGCTTTTGCAAAACCTATTTTAATAGAAAATTCATGAAAACCTAGATGGAATGTGTGTGGAGGTATGGTCGAAGTTTTTGAGATACAATGATAAGTGCTAGTGCTAGTTTCTCCATCTCTAGATATCTTGTTTCGGTGTTGAGTAATCTCTTACTTTCATAGCATACAGGTTGCTATATATTCTCTTCTTCTCAAATCAATACAACACTTTGTCACATATTTGGAAATTGTAAGCGATAATTTTGGTTTCGATAAGAGTAGAGGAGAATCCAAGTGTCTTTTCAAAGCTTAGAATGCTTGCTCACATTTCTCAGTCCACTCAAATCTCTTCGAACCTTTTAGTACCTGGAAGAATGGTTAAAACTTGTTTGTGAATTGTGATACAAATCGGCTCAATACAGCTACTTTTCCTGCTAGACTCTGCACATTTTTGGGCTTGCGAGGTGATTGAATGTTAATTAGTACTTAGATTTTCTGAGGATTAGCTTCAATACCTCACTGATTAACCATGAATCCCATAAACGTCACAGATCCTAGTCCAAATGCACACTTCTGGGATTTAACTTCCTCTGATACTTTTGAAGAATTTTGAATATCTCATCAAATGTTTTGGCTTGATCTTTAACTTCCTTCGTCTTTACCAATATGTCATCAACATACACCTCTATTGTCTTACTAATTTGTTTTGCAAACATCATATTGACAAGACATTGATAAGTTACTCCTATAATGATGAGTCCCAATGGCGTCTTCTTATAACAATATAATCCTCAATTAGTAATAAATGAGGTATGCTCCTCATCTAGCTCATGCATGGGAATTTGATTGTATTCAGAATATGCATCCATAAAGCTTAGCAATTCATGTCTAGATGTTGCATTAACAATTTGGTCTATTCTTGGAAGTGAAAAATTATCTTTTGGGCATGTTTTATTAAGATCTGTGAAATCAGTGCATGTTCTTCACCTTCCATTAGGTTTCTTTACCAAAACTGGATTTGCAAGCTAGTTCAAGTAAAAAGATTTCCTGATGAATCCAATCTCATGTAGCTTCTCGACCTCCTCCTTCAGTGCAACGTAGCATTCTGAATCCATTGTCCTTCTCTTTTATGGTACAAGCTTCTTTGTCATATCAATGTTAAGGCAATGATACATAATATTCAGATCAATCTCCACTATATCTAAATGTTGCCATCCGAAGACATCCAAATTTGCTTTTAAGAATGCAACTAGCTCAGCTCGCATAGGATCCTAAAGCTTTACTTCAATTTTTAATACCTTTGACAAATCTTCCAAGTCTTCGATAGGTCCAGTTTGACCTCTTCATCGATCACTCATTGGTCATTTCTGTTGCTGGACCATTATTATGTGAGACGTTATTGTGAGCTTCAGAGAATTGTTATAATAGGACTGTGTATCATATTTATTGCCTCGCACTTTGCCTACTCTATGTTGAATTAAGAACTTTATGGTGAGATAATGAATTGAGGTAACAGCTCGCAGTTCCCTAAAAGTTGGTCTTCCTAATATGGCATTGAATGTTGAAAGACAATTTACCACTAAAAATTGAGTCATTACCATCAAAATTCTGGGATAACTTCCAACGTTCACTATCAACTCAATCATGCCCTTTGGCATCATGCCATCACCTACAAACCCATAGAGCGGAGTGATAGCGAGTTTTAAATCACTATCACTCAATCTTATCTTTTTTAATGTATCATAGTATAAGATATCAACAATATTCCTATTATTGACTAAAACTCGCAACAATTTTGTGCTACCACAATTGATCTTTATAACGAGTGCAACATTATGCAGTAGTAGACCTCCCTTGCACCCTACTTTGTGAAAGTAATGTCTATGTCTGGTATCCATTGAAGCTTCTATAGACACTGCTTGAGGTGCATCACATTAGTCAACGACTACTGTTTAGCTTCTTGTGCGTATCTATCTTATGCTCTCTTTGAATCTGCAACAACATATGGGCCTCCGAAGAAAGTTCATGCTTCATACTGAACTTCCAGAAGTTGCTGTTGGCTTTCTTTTCTTACCTCACCATTCCACCTAGTATATTGCCACAACTACTCTTCTCTGATTAACCTCTAAATTTCATCTTTCAGGGCATAGCAGTTAGTAGTGTGATGTCTAATATAATTATGATATCAAAAAACTTTTTGGGATCACATTTTGCTTTATCCTGTTTTATTAGCTCTAGCCTGCAATATTACTCCTATTGATTTGTGATCTCATAAATATGATCGATGGGTGTACTTGGCTCAGTATAGTTGTTAAATCAAAAGAAATCTCTTAGAATCTCCTTCTTCTTTGGTTTGGGCTACTTTTCAGTTGGTTGCTTGTTCTTCCTCTTCTTTGACATCTTATTATTGATATTATTGGTTGTTATGGTCGTATCTTTAGTTGTGTCTTTTCCTTCTTCCTCCATCTTATGAAGGTTTTCCTTTTTCCTCCATCTCGAGAAGATTCTACCCTTAAATGTCGACTAACTCTCTGATAGAAGTTCTATATTCTCGCTCTATCATCTCTTCCCAAAGTTCATTTTCTAGTCACACTTCAGCCATCATTAAAGTCAGGACTCCATCTTCAGGTACATTGTTTACTTTTGCCAACTCTGAAGTGAAGCGAATAGGATGTGACCGCAGAGTTTCCTCTGGACTTTGTCGAATGGCTAACAAACTGATTAATGGAACAATGAATTTCTTTGCCGCCAGAAATTGTCTTAAGAATTCGATCTAGAGTTGCTACCATGATGAGATTGAATTAGCCTGAAGTCCTCTGAATCACTTCTTTGCTACACCTGTGATGGTTACAGAAAAACACCTACAGCGTGCAAGGTCATCAACCCAGTAAAGCTCTATCAAGACATTGAGGTGATCCATGTGATCCTGTGGTCCTCCTTCTAGTGCCAATTATTGACGGAAGTTTTGTCAATAATGAATTTGGTAAATTATGAGATATGGCTTATGTATTAAAAGAGTTGATAAATGAAAGCAAATAAGGATATAAGGAATTTATAGTGGTTTGGCTCCAAAAAAGATGAGCTACGTCCATTGTTCTTCATTATTTTCTGGAGAATTACAAGGGTTTTTCAAAGTATAAAAATGAGAGCAAAGAGAGAATTATAGTATGTATAATGAAATGATTGTTAGATATGAAAAATAATGAGACTTAGCCCCCTTTATATAGGTGAGGTTAGCTTAATATTTCCCAATTGTGAAAATAGGAAAGCACATAATCTAGAGATACAATTTTGGGTAATAGTATATGTTATGCGGTCTAAAATCCTATGTTAGGTCGCATAAGGGTTAAGTTACAGGCGACCTCTACCGCTTAGGTTACATGCAACCTCTTCCGCTTAGGTTATATGCGACCTCCTCCGTGTAGTCGTGTGACCTCTTTTGCATAAGTTATGTACGACCTTCTCTGTATAGGTTGTGAGCGACCTCTTCCGAAAGAAAAGGGAAACAAGTCTATGCTTCGTCAAACAGGAAACCTATAAGGAAAGGGAAACAGAAGTCTCCTATTTATGATCAACCAGTTACCCATTTTGAGTGGTTATCCAATTATGTTGTTACTTGAATGTATTACCCGATTGTATAGTTACCCATTTTCACAATTAGAAATATTGGGTTACCCTCACCTATATAAAGGGGACTCAATGTTCCAGACGGGGGGATTCCAATTTTTTCCAATTTTCCAATTTTCAAACTTCGAAATTCCGACTCCCAATTTGAGAGAGATTTCCAGACGAGACATTGTAACTTTGAGTGCTTGTAATTCTCCATAAAATAGTGAAAAACAGTGGATGTAAGCTCATCTTTTTTGGGGCTGAACCACTATAAAATCCTTTCTCTTTATTTGCTTTGATTAATAACCCAACTCACACAAGCCACATCTCTTAATTTTTTCTAAATTTATTGTTGATAAAACCTCCATCAACAATTGGCACTAGAAGGAGGGCTATTCCAGCGGAAAAGTTTGTCAAATTCCACTTTTCTAATAATGGCAAACACTAGAAATACTATAAGAGTCACCGGAACTAGCCAAAACTAACCTCAAAGCACTGCTGCTACACAGGCAGACCCTGCTCAGGATCAGCCTACTATGACCGCAATAGAAAACCTTTCCTAGAGATAGGATCGTATAGAGGAGACACTGGTGAACCTTCAGCAAGTCACTAACCACTTCAATGACACCCTGTGACGACTTGCTAAAGGGCAGATGGTGACCTCACCACAACACGAACGTCCCAAAGAACGTCCTACTCAATTACCTAAGAAAGGAATACAGATCCTAGAGACGAGAAGACGCGACCAGCCAAGAACTCAGCAAGAGCGTTATGAAGATCGCATCTCCAAAGGAAAAGGTAAGGTCTCAAACTTGCCTCCAGAATCTGGTACGGAGAGTTCAAGTATGAACCGTGATCGTATACAACCTTCTCGTAAATCCACTAATAGTCAAGATCGCTTGAGCGGCGAACAAGGACGACCATCGAGAAGCGTCTTTGAAAGAATCAGCAGAGAGTCGAGACAAGATCTTGCAGATCTAAGACAGTATTTGGAGCGACGACGTAGTCATGATCGATCCGTATCGCATCACAACGACCAAAGTCGGTCTCGTCGCACTATTTCACTGGATTCTTCTCACAGATCGTAGAAGACTCTACCTGACCAACCCGCCATGCATCAAGATAACAAACGAAGGCTGCCTGTGCCGCCAGCGAGGGATGATGCTTTCCCTCTGAACATCGATGTTCACAATTTAAGGATCGCATTAGACGCACTTGCTAATTGGGACGATGAGCTCGCTGATGGGTATCATCAGTCGCCATTTAGCGAGGAGGTTCGAGCTGCAACCCTTCCCACTAGATTCAAACTTCCCACCATTAACACTTCTGATGGGAAAACTGATCCACAGGACCATATGGATCACTTCAGTGACTTGATGGAACTACATCGGGTTAGTGATCATGCACGTTGCAGATGTTTCACTGTAACTCTCTCGGGAGCAGCGAAAAAGTGGTTCCGAGGACTCAAATCTGGCTCAATTTCGTCCTAGCAATAATTCCAAACGGTGTTCTTGAGACAGTTTCAAGCTGCAGAGAATTTCACTGTTCCACTTGTTAGTTTGTCTGCGATCCGACAAGGTCCAGAGGAGACTCTACGGTCTTATCTCAATCGATTCACTTTAGAGTTAGCAAAGGTCAACAACCCACCTGAAGGAGGAGTTCTAACTCTCATGATGGCTGGGGTGCGACCAGAAACTAAACTCTGGGAGGAATTACTTGAGCGAGAGTGTAGAACTCTTGAAGACTTCTACCGAAGAGTTGGTCGGCATCAAAGGTTAGAATCTTCGAGCGAGAATCTTCAAAAGACTAAAAAAGAAGGAAGGAAAGATGCGACTAAAGATGCGGTCATTACCAACAAAAACGGTGATAAGAAAAACAAGAGGAATAATGAACAGACGAATGAGAATCAGCCTAGACCCAAAAGGCAGGAGATTTCAAGAGCTCCCATGAGGTTTAACAATCACATTGAATTAAATGCGCCCATAGATCATATCTATGTGGTCACAAACCAGAAGGAGCGATTCCGACAACCAGAACCGATGAAGCAGGACAGGACAAAGCGCGACCCCAACAAGTTCTGCCGATATCACAATGATATTGGGCATGATACTAATAATTGCTTTGCCCTGAAGGATGAAATTGAAAGGCTGATTAGAGAGGGGCGATTGCGGCAGTACACCAGACAGAACGATGAAAGACGAGAAGAAGACCAACAGCGACCTCCAGAAATTCAACACGAGGTGTGAACTATTTTCGGAGGACCGAATGTTGGAGGAGATTCTAAGAGAGCACAGGACAGGTATACGCGAGAAACTCGACAGCAGCCGTTAACCAACGTCATACATCTTGAGTAGCGACCACGCAAGCTTCAACGAGTACCGGATATGGACATTACCTTCACAGAGCAGGATGCAAGGGAGGTCCATTATCCGCATAATGACGCGTTGGTCATAAAAATTAACTGTGGAAGCACACAGTTGTGGCGAGTATTGGTCGATAACGGGAGTGCTGTGGACATCCTATACTTCGACGCCTTTAAGAAGATGGGGTTGAATGAGAGCGACCTGAAGCCTGCCACCACTCCACTCTACGGTTTCACTGGTGACAGCCTGATGCCTATGGGCATGATTGAACTGATGGTCAGCATTGGGACCTTTCCAAGAGTTTCATCGATAATGACCCAGTTTTTGGTGGTAGATTGCCCCTCTGCCTTCAGTGCTGTGCTAGGAAGATTGACATTAAGGGAACTTCGAGCCATCACCTCGATCTACCATCTAACAATGAAGTTCCCGACCCAACACGGGGTAGGCGAGGTGCGAGGAAATCAATATGATGCGAGGACATGTTATAATAACTCGCTAAAACTTGCAGCAAAGGATGCGACATCTCGCACAATGATAGTCCACCTGCTGGACAAAGCGTCAGTCATGGTAGTAGGCAAAGCGTCAGTCGTGGCAGCAGGCAAAGCGTCAGTCGTGGCAACAGACAAAGCGTCAGTCGTGGCAGCGGACAAAGCGTCAGTCGAGGCAGCGAATGAAGCTCCAGTCGGATCGTCAGTGAAAGCATCAATCGAAATGACCAGTGAAGACTTCGATCCTCGAGAAATAGACGAAGAGGTTAGAACTGGACCCATTGAAGATCTGGAGGATTTATCATTCGACCTGTCTTCCAGGACTTTAAAGATTGGAACGGAGGTTCAAGGACCTATGCGAGCTTCATTGGTCGCTTTTCTGAAGTCTAATTTGGATGTTTTTGTATGGCAGCATTCAGATATGGTAGGGATTGATTCAAGGATCATATCTCACCGTCTTAACATAGATCTGACAAAGAAGCCTGTACGACAGAAAAGAAGGGCCATGAATCTAGAACGCTACGTCGCATTAAAAGAAGAGGTGGAGAAGCTGCTCAAAATTGGGTTCATAAGAGAGTCTTTCTACCCTGACTAGCTTGCAAACCCGGTTTTGGTAAAAAAACCTAATGGGAAGTGGAGGACGTGTATTGATTTCACCGATCTCAACAAAGCATGTCCTAAAGACAACTTCCCTCTTCTGAGAATCGACTAGCTTGTAGATGCGACGTCAAGGCATGAACTTTTGAGTTTCATGGACGCATATTCCGGATATAACCAAATCCCCATGTACGAGCTAGAAGAGGAACATACCTCGTTCATCACTGATCGAGGGTTATACTATTATAAAAATATGCCCTTCGGACTTATCAACGCAGGAGCAACCTACCAACATCTTGTCAATATGATGTTTGCAAAGCAAATTGGCAAGACAATGGAGGTATACGTCGATGACATGCTAGTCAAATTGGAGAAAGCTGAAGATCACATCAAGCACCTTGATGAGATGTTCAAAATCCTTCGGAGATACCAGATGAAGCTAAATCCTCAGAAGTGTGCATTCTGGGTTTTATGGTCAACCAGCGAGGGATCGAAGCAAATCCTCAGAAGATACAAGCGTTGATTGATATGCAATCTCCTTGTAAACCCAANTTAAAGGGATCAAAAAGGTTCAAGTGGACAGAGAAATGGGAGCAGGCATTCCAAGAATTGAAAAAACACTTGGGTTCTCCTCCACTCTTATCGAAGCCAAATCCGGGAGAAGAATTATGCCTATATCTTGTTGTTTCTAAGTATGCGACGAGTGCCGCATTAATTCGCGAGGATGCAAATATTCAGCGACCTGTGTATTATGTAAGTAAAAGATTACTTGATGCTGAAACCAGATATCCAGAGATAGAAAAATTGGCGCTGGCACTCGTCGTTGCATCAAGAAAGCTTCGACCTTACTTCCATGCTCACTCCATGTGGGTTTTCACGAATTTCCCGTTGAAACAGGTCTTACAGAAACCTGAGGCGTCAGGATGGCTACTTAAGTGGGCTGTTGAATTGAGTCAATTTGACATCAATTTTCAACCTCGCACTGCTATAAAGGGTCAGGCCCTCATAGATTTTATTGTAGAATTTACATACGACGTTAATCTTCCCACGGGAGTACTCGAAAAACCCGCCTCAGATACATCAAAGTTGTGGAAGCTTTATGTTAACGGGTCATCGAATGAAAATGGAGCAGGTGCGGGCATAGTTTTAATCAATCCTGAAGGGCACAACATTCATTATGCGCTTCGCTTCAAATTTTCAGCGTCGAATAATGAGGCCGAATACAAAGCACTGATAGCTGGGCTAAAGCTCGCACAGGAAATGAAAGTCGAAATAATTGAAGTGTATAGCGACTCCCAGCTGGTCGTATGTCAAGTTAAGGGTGATTATCAAGCGAGAGCAGAGAGAATGATGGCCTATTTGGAGAAGGTGCAACAGTTGTTCTTAACGTTCGACACTTATGACATTCAGTTTCTTCCTCGCATTAAAAATACCCGGGCAGATGCGCTTGCTAAGCTTGCCTCGACGAAAGATGCATAATTGTTGAAGGTAGTTCCCGTTGAATTTCTTATATCACAAAGCATCGAGGTCGAACCCCAAGTAATTATGCCAGTTGATGAAGAACCGTCGTGGATGGATCCCATAATGCGATATATACAAAATGGCGATCTCCCTGAGAATAAAGACGATGCAAGGCGGCTTCGCAGCAGCTCGCTATATCATCCAGGATGGAAAGCTTTATCGAAGGAGTTTCAGCTCGCCATTATTATTGTGCGTCAATGATGAAAAAGCACGCTATATTATGAGGGAAATTCACGAAGGAATATGTGGAAATCATTCTGGGGGACAAGCGCTTGCAAACAAGATTCTTCGACAAGGGTACTTTTGGCCAACTATGAAGAAAGATACATTGGAGTTTTCTAGGAGATGTGACAAATGTCAACGATTTGCGACCATTCCTAGAAAACCACATGTTCCTTTAACTTCAATGACTAGTCCATGGCCATTTGCCATGTGGGGAATTGATATTATTGGGATGCTGCCATTAGCGCGAGGTGGTTTGAAGTATGCGGTGGTCGCAGTCGATTATTTTACAAAATGGATGGAAGCCGAGGCTTTGAGCACCATCTCCGCAAAGAAGATAATAGATTTTGTTTACAAATCTATAATCTGTCGGTATGGTATACCGCATACCATAATTTCTGATAATGGAAAGCAATTCGACTGTGATGAGTTTCGTGACTTCTGCAATAACTTGGGCATCAAGAAAAGTTTCTCCGCTGTTGTTCATCCGCAAGCCAATGGGCAGGTCGAAGCGATAAACAAAATACTCAAGCAGAATATAAAGACAAAATTGGAGGAGCATAAAGGAGCTTGGCCAGAGGTACTTCCAAAAGTTTT
This sequence comes from Parasponia andersonii, assembly GCA_002914805.1. Taxonomy (NCBI): domain Eukaryota; kingdom Viridiplantae; phylum Streptophyta; class Magnoliopsida; order Rosales; family Cannabaceae; genus Trema; species Trema andersonii. The sequence goes on from JXTB01000037.1 coordinate 300,319, forward strand.
ATGGGCTTATCGCACCACGCAACGAACCACTACTGGAGAGAGTCCATTCTCTTTGGCTTATGGATATGAGGCGATGATCCCTGTTGAAATTGGTGCGGGCTCCCTGCGGCGATCTGTTTATGAGCAAAATCA
>JXTB01000037.1:303747-319962 GCA_002914805.1 Parasponia andersonii
GTTAGGAAATAAAATAGGGTATCAGACCCTAAAAATTCTTTTCACAAGTTCATTTCTAGTTATTATCTAGTAAGTCTACCCTACGGACTGAAAAAGGGGGATAAAAAATAATTCTCATTTCACTTCAATGTGGGATGAGTTTTTATTCCTAAAAATTGAAATTATTTTTTCAAGAACAGAAGAAATAAGAGAAGAAATGAACTAACCTTTCTTCAGAAGCGGAGGGATTGAGATGGTTTGAACTTCGTCGGGGAAGAAATTGTGATTGTGCAAGCTGAAGGACGAAACGGCGCTTTAGGGTTCTCTGAAGCTTCGATATTTTCTGAGAAAAGATGGAAACAGTAAAATAGAACAGAAACGAGTTTCTAATATTTATACTCCAAGCACCGTTAAATCGCAGCCGTAGATCAAGAAATTTGATTTTTAGATCTGAAGGCCGAAATTTATGCCGGATTTGATTCTTTCCGAAAAATCAGAGTTGTTTAAAATTTGAAAAGATCTGGTTTAAAAATGACGGTTGGTATTATTAGGCTTCCTCGAGTTCTGCTATCTTTCTTAGAAAGGCTACACGTGTTTCCGTCTGTCAGAATGAGATACGCGTGATCTTGAGAGATGGGATTTGAAATCTGGCGACTCTTCGACTTTTCAAAGATCTAAAGTCTAGGTCATGACATCGCATTTTTTAAGATCGCACATTAAAAGGAAGCTCTATTTTGTCCTAAAGAACTAATGAAGCTGGGGGGCAATTGTTATGCGGTCTAAAATCCTATGTTAGGTTACATAAGGGTTAAGTTACATGCGACCTCTACCGCTTAGGTTACATGCGACCTCTTCTGCTTAGGTTATATGCGACCTCCTCCGTGTAGTCATGTGACCTCTTTTGCATAAGTTATATGCGACCTTCTCTATATAGGTTGTGAGCGACCTCTTTCGAAAGAAAAGGGAAACAAGTCTATGCTTCGTCAAACAGGAAACCTGCAAGGAAAAGGAAACAGAAGTCTCCTATTTATGATCAACCAGTTACCTGTTTTGAGTGGTTATCCAATTATGTTGTTACTTGAATTGTATTACCCGATTGTATAGTTACCCATTTTCACAATTAGGAATATTGGGTTACCCTCACCTATATAAAGGGGAATCAATATTCCAGACGGGGGAATTCCAATTTTTTCCAATTTTCCAATTTTCAGACTTCGAAATTCCGACTCCCAATTTGAGAGAGATTTCCAGACGAGACATTATAACTTTGAGTGCTTGTAATTCTCCATAAAATAGTGAAAAACAGTGGACGTAAGCTCATCTTTTTTGGGGCTGAACCACTATAAAATCCTCTCTCTTTATTTGCTTTGATTAATAACCCAACTCACACAAGCCACATCTCTTAATTTTTTCTAAATTTATTGTTGATAAAACCTCCATCAACAGTATAGAATTAGGTAATAACCAATAAATGAATTGCTTGATCCTCACATAGAAATTTGTTTCCTTCTCTCCACAAGTTACCCATTTATAACTTGATCAAGTTTCTTTACTATCAATTAAGGTCGCATGTTATCCATTTAGAGTGAGTCGTACTATTAGTTGTTATTAATATGCGACATGTCGCATTCTCCTCATAGTGGTTGACTTTCCTTTTCTAGCATTGACCAATATCGTAGATTCAAAATTGTACAATAGTAATGAACACTAATTTGTTCTAATAATCTAATTTATATTAAGACACATAAAGTTGAATATAAAATCACATAAACATTAAGCAAAAAATGGCAGAAGCAGTGGTCCTATGTAAGTGTGCAATATAAACCAACTAACTAGAAAACCTCCCTCTGTCATAAGGAGAAGAATAATAAACACCTGGGCCAGAAGAAATGATCCCAAATGGATTTATTGTAGGTTGGCTTCCATAATAATGCTTCTTGATTAGTGCCATATTGACTATGCTACTAATTCCATGAACTTGGAATATGTCTTTGGTGTAATTGAATAAATTCGGGTAATCACATAGGAGCTTATTATTGCATTTGAAGTGAACTACATAATCCTATAATTGTCGAAGAGTCAAAATGGTAAGCTCCTAGAACATGTGATTGCACAATCAGTTTCAAAGATATTTGTGCTCAAACTACTATGCTTTGATGTTGGATAAGATATCCTGAATTGAAATAATCTTGAGTTTACAATCTTCACACTTCCAGGTACATGATAACAAGGAAAATAGTTTTTTTTCTTACATTTTTTTTTTTATAAAAAAGGGTTTATTCTCTCATTTCTTGAAATATAAAATTATGAAGCATCTAGAATTATTAGCGCCAAAATGAGAAATGCAACTTTAGACAAATGGCTACAGTATGCTCCTTTTTTGAATTTGTAGGAGGAAATGAAAGGAATCGTAGCTTAGTTAGGAGAAGTATCCCTTAGTGCAAAAGTACAATTTTTTTACACTCTTGTTTCTAGGTATAAATATAATGGCATATAAGTTAGAAATTTAGGGGAAGTATAAATTTGGTAACAGATTTTTGCATGTGTGGTCATAGTACTGTAGTTTGTCAAAAGTAAAAAAAAATCCAACACCTCATGGTATTTTTTCCAACAAATATATATACATATATATATATATATATATATATATATATATATATATATATAAAAGATGAGTTTTCAATGAGTATACTGATAGGTAGATTTGACTAAAGAGAAAATAGCTTATGATAGCAAGTTGATTCCATCTAATTCAATTCAATTATAATTCTTGTAGAGAAACCCATTTACTTCAGTTTCAATTCAAAACCATATAGATAATGAGTTTTTGGAGTCTGTATTTCTTGGTGGAAATTTTAAGAATCATTTTTGATATAATTGTATAATGAAGAAAAAGATTCCATCTTACTTTATGTTCAATTACAATACTTTTTCCTATCTTTCATATTTCTTATATTTTTTAAATTTAATATAATCTAGTAGGTATGAAATATAATTTATATTTTTCCTCTTCTTTTGGTATTTTTCTATCTCAAAATCTGGCATCCTGTAATTGGTTAAAAACCAACTTATTGAGAAATCAATAAAGGCATGCATCATTTCGGTGCCGCTTGTGTTGAATAAATTCTGTCACCAAGCTCAACTCCATGGTGTGACCATTGATGAGGCTACACAGGTGAGCATAATTCAAACCTTTTCCATTTTGGTGCCGCTTGTGTTGAATAAATTCTGTCACCAAGCTCAACTCCCTGGTGTGACCATTGATGAGGCTACACAGTTGAGCGTAATTCAAACCTTTTCCAATGATTTTCTTTAGTTTAAGAGTAATTATATTATGAACAAACTCTCTTAGAACTTAACTGAGCTCCTCAATGAGCTCCAAACTTCTGAGTCTATCTCAGAAGGAAAGGAGTCAGAGGCAAAAGTTGTAGAAGGGAACATTACTGAAGCTGAGCCCTCTTCAAGTAAGGACAAGAAGAGGAAAATACAGACAAAAGAAAATGGTGAGAACAATAGTGGTGGAAAGAAGAAAAAGAAGAAGAACTACAACAACAAGAATAAGAGCACTGAAGAAAAGAAGCCCAAAGGGAAATGTTTCTATTGTGGTGTAGATTGGTACTGGAAGAGAGATTGTACAAAGTATCTCAAGGAACTTAAAGAAAAGAAGAAAAAAGGCAAATGTGATTTACTTATCATTGAATCTTGTTTAGTTGAAAATGATTCGTTAGCCTCGATAGTAGATTCAGGAGTGACTATTTGTACTTTTTTTTGCAGATTCTTAATTCTTTACGCAAACTTTCAGATGGGGACTTTACTATGAGAGTGGGTAATAGTGCTTTCCTCTGTGCTTCAGTAGTGGGAGAAGTCTCTTTGAATTTAAATAATAATATATTTCTTATTTTGAACTATGTTTATTTTATTTATAACTTTAAATAGAATTTGATTTCTATTTCTAGATTATATGAATAATATTACTCTATTTCATTTGATAATAATTCCATTATTATTTCTAGAAATGGCTTAAATATTTATTCCAGATTTGTAAACGATAGGCTTTATTTGTTAATGCCTACTATTAACTCACTGTTGAATACTGAGATGCTTAGAGTTAAAAAACCTAAAGCTAAGAAACAAAAGATTTCTCATGACAATAACACATATCTTTGGCATCTTAGACTAGGTCACATAAACCTTAATAAAATTAACAGACTGGTAAAGGAAGGTCCTTTGAGAGAGCTAATTATTGGCACTCTACAAGTTTGTGAATCTTATCTTGAAAGTAAAATGACCAAAAGACCGCTTTTTACAAAAGGTCAAAGAGCCACTGAACCTTTTCAATTAATACATTCCAATGTTTGCGATCTATTGAATGTACAAGCAAGAAAGGGTTACAAATATTTTTTCACATTCATTGATGACTGTTCAAGATATGGCTATATTTACCTAATGTACAGGAAATCTGAAACTTTTAGAAAGTTTAAAGAATTCCAAGAGTAGTTAGGTAAGTCAATAAAATCTAATCGATTAGATCAAGGAGGTGAATACTTTGATGATACATTCAATGTTCACCTTGTTGAACATAGAATTATATCCCAATTAACAACACTAGGTGCACAACAACAAATGATGTTGCAGAAAGGAGAAATCGAATATTACTAGATATGGTAAGATTCATGCTTAATTATTCTACTTTACCTTACTAATTTTGAGGTTATGTGTTACAAACTACTGTATATATTCTGAATGTGGTACCTTCTAAGTTAGCACCAAAGACATCTCTAGAGTTATGGAATAGTCAAAAACATAGTTTACAACATATACATATATGGGAGTGTCCAGCACATATGCTAAAAGGAAAAACTAGAACCTCACACAAAAGTATGCATGTTCATAGGTTATCCCAAGGGAAGGAGGGGAGGTCTATTTTATAGTCCTTAAGATAAGAAAATATTTGTATCAACAAATGCTACTTTTCTTGAAATCAACTATATGACAGACTATAAACCTCATAGCAAAGGTGTCATAGAAGAATTACTTTTTGATGAGATTAGACCATAATCAATAATTGTTGCCGAACAAGAAAAGGAAACCACCTCTCTAAATCAGGACACTTTGCACCTTAACGGGAGGGTGATAAGATTACCAGCTTGCTATAGAAAAATTAGAGAAGCTCAAATAGTTATCTTTAATGATGACAAAGATGAACTATTGATATATAAGATGGCAATGACCGATCCTAATAAAGAGAAATGGCAAGAGGCTATGAATTTTGAGATAGAATAAGTGTATTCTAACTTAGTTTGGGAACTTATAAACTATTCTAATGAGATAAGACCTATTGGTTGTAAGTGGATCTACAAACAGAAAAAAGGAGTGGATGGAAAAGTGAAGACTTTCAAAGCAAGGCTAGTAGCAAAAGGTTACACCTACAAGGATGGGGTTGACTATGAAAATTCTTTTTTACAAGTAGCCATAATATTCATTTGCATTCTTTTATCCTCAGCTGCATATTTCGATTATGAAATATGGCAGATGGATATCATGGCAGCTTTTCTTAATAGTTATCTTGACGAAACCATTTATATGGTTCAACTAGAAGGTTTCATTGTCAAGGATTAAGAGCACAAGGTTTGCAAGCTGTAACGGTCCATTTATGGACTTAATCAAGCTTCAAGATCTTGGAATATAAGATTCGACGAAGTCATAAAATCTTATGGCTTGGGTCAAAATCCTAATAAATCTTGTGTTTACAAGTACAATTAAGATTAAAGAGTTGTTTTCTTAGTTCTCTATGTTGATGATATTCTACTAGTTAGAAACAATGTGGAAATGTTATCAAATATTAAGAAATGGCTAGCTAACCAATTCTAAATAAAAAATTTGGGAGAGACAAGTTATGTTCTTAGAATCTAACTTATATATGATCGCTAGAACTAACTATTAGCACTCTCTCAAGCATCATATATTGACAAAGTACTTGTTAGATTTGCGATGCAAAACTCCAAGAGTGGACAATTGTCCTCTCGACATGGAATTCATCTTTCTAAGGAGCAGTTTCCTAAGACATCTTAAGAGGAAGAAGACATGAGACATATTCCTTACACATTAGCAGTTGGAAGCCTTATATATATAATGCTATGCACTAGGCCTGACTTCTGCTAATTCGTAGAAATAGTCTGTCATTTTTAGTCTAACCAAGGATTAGATCACTAGATAGCTGTGAAACACATTCTCAAGTATCTTTAGAGAATGAGAAATTATATGTTAGTATACTTCAGTAGGGATTTAATTCCTATAAGATATACTAATTATGATTTCTAGTCTAATATAGACAGTAGGAAATCTACATCCGGGTTAGTTTTTACTCTTGGTGATGGAGACACAGTTTGGAGAAGTATAAAATAAAATTGTATTACTGATTTAACCATAGAAACTGAATATGTAGCTACTTCAGAAGCAACAAAAGAAGTAGTTTAGCTCCGTAAGTTCTAGAGTGATTTGGAAATAGTTCTAAATATGAATAAATTGTTCACATTATTCTGTGATAACAGTAGTGTAGTAGCAAATTCAAAAGAACCAAGAAGCCACAAAAGATCGAAGCACATAAATCACAAGTATCACATGATTAGAGACTTTGTAAAGAAGCAAAAGATATCAGTTATGAGGATAGCATCAGAAAACAATCTTGCTAACCCTTTCATTAAGACGTGGCCTCTTAAGACTTTTGAGAGTCACATAGAAGGGATAGAATTAAGAGATATGTCTCATTTACTTTAGGGAAAGTGGGAGATTATTAGTAGTTTTGCCCTAAGAGCAAGATGTAAATAATGATTTACTATTAAATAAATATAGTTGATTTTGTTCTATTTGCTTACATATATTATTTATGATAATATATATATGTCATGAAAATTCCTTGAATATGAATGTAACCTTAAACTTAGTATGTATAAAGTTGCACTTACAAGAGGATTAAGTTTAAGGGATATAATCTAAACTAGTTCGTAATTAATTATTAAAGTTGGGATCTTTTATTAAAAAGAAATTACTAGTATGGTCCATTACCATTGAGAATGAAACAGTCTTATCCAAGCTGTTTATGTAGCGACATTAAATGGGGGTACTTTATATAATGAGATCATATAGGAGTGGACCAAATAAATTTGAATATCTGATAATATCTGTTACATAATAGAATATTCAAATTTACCAATTGATGATTATATATAGAATGATCTTAATCCTGAGTAATTAATAGAGTCCTATTTATATTTTGATATCTCTTGATGTATTCGATAACATCTGTATTTATACTAGACTAAATCCTTGTATGCTGGAGACATAATAATATAAATATCTGGGAATGTTAATTAACAATATGGAATCTAATCCTTCTTAACGGAAGTTAGAAAAATGATTCCCTTGAGTAATGGTTTGGTACTTGAACGACAGAGCGCTTAATTCATGATTTGATCATGAATTTGTTGTTCATTAGAAAATCACACGAACGCAAGAATAAAGAAGGAATTAGAGAGGATAATGGATTACAAGCCTAACTCTACTTATGAATCATTTTTGGAGGATTATTCTGTATTTAATGATTAAACAATGGACAAACTTTATGATTATTTTCAGTAATTGATACTGTAACTTTTAAGAGTGCAATTCTAGTTTTTTTTAGTGGAGTAGCACTAGAACTAATAAATTCGAGAAGTTAATTAAAGAGTATAATTAATTATCAAATTTATTGGAGCTTGAAATTATAAGTCCATAGGTCTCCGAACTATCTCTATTAATATTGTATTGAATATGTTATATAGTCACTTTCTTGTATTAATAACTAATTTAGAATTATTGAATTCTAATTAGTTATGTCACACTAAAGTTTATGTTACACATTTAATTGTTTCATATGTCAGATTATAATAAATAATAAATGTTATTATTTTTGTCTATTTAAGTTTTTGTTGCTTTTTTAAATAATAAGAATATTTAAAAAGTAAAGTTTGTCCAACCACGTTATATTAGGCATGTAATACAAAGATTTTTTTCTCTATGCTGCATGCATAAGCATAAACTATAATATGATTATTTTTTTATTATTTTCAGTTCGGAAAATTATGATTTACCAAATAAATTAATTCCATTGTTTTATAATTTGATTATTTGAATTGTTTGGATAAAATAAAATAGGAATTGTTTTTGAAATATTAGCTTGTGTAAGACAAGCTTTACACGTTAATTGTAAAAAGAATTTGAGGAAATTATTTTCCCCTTAAGAATTTATTTTTCCTTTAAATGTGAAAGACTCATATAAAGACTGTTTTGTTTTTTCCAAATTAAAAATATATGGAATAAACTATATAATTAAATAGATAAATCAGAGAGGAAAGAAAGATATTTCACTTTAATAGGAAACTATTGCACATGTTAATAGTTTTTAGTAATATATGTGTAAACCTTATCCTCAGATGAGGGGATTTTATTTTCCTATTAGAGTGAAATATGTTATTTTTACATGATTTTAAATTGTTTCAAATTCAATTGGAAACTATTTTACATATTAAAGAGTAGAAAAAGTCTTCTCTCTCATCTGTATATGTTTTGATAATATCTTCATAGGATTAAAATTGTTTTTTTACTTAAAGTGATATGGCATTAATACTATATTAATTTGCCAATTTATCAATTTGGAAAATAGTTTTATACGTGTAAAAGTTTGAAAAAATTAAGAAACTTAATTGCACGTAAAAAACTATGAGAGAGGCCGTACTAGTAAGTCAGTGAAACTTCTCTAATTTTTTCTAATTTTTAACGTGTGTTTCTTTCGTCTCTCTCTCTTAATGATTTTCTTGATATCTCATGTACTGAGACATATAGCAAGATCTCTAAAAGCATGTACTAAAATAATAAGATTGTGATTTTTGAGAGCCCATTCTCTAGTACTTTAGTATAGAGGCTTGGTGAGGAAGATCGTGGTCTCATAGCTTTGGTAGAGTATAACTTTATCATCAACCAAGGAAATTCTAAAATAGAAAAGTTGGAGTGTTCTTAATTTTCTTTAAAAACTATTTTTATTTTATGTATTAAAACAACAAAACTATATTGATCCTAAGCTCTCTCTTTTGTGTGTAAAAAATTTTGATTGTCACATACCACATTCCACTGCATTATATGATGGTTCCTATAATATGAATATGAGGAACCAAAGGCAAATTACTATACTACACCATAAGCTACTTGTGTTGCCAGTCCTCGGTCGTCATCGAGCATCCAATCGCTAGAAAACACCATTTTTGGCCACAAGAAGTTTTAATTTTCTGGCATCGTTTTCGACCATTTCAGGCCACATTGTTGGGCTCGTTGGATTCGTCTCACCGAGAAGAACATCAAGGTATATATTTTACGATCCCATTTTGCTCAGATTAAAAGTTGTCATTTTTAGATGTTTTGAGTTTTAAATTTTAGTTTTTGATCCAACTGTTAGATTTCATTTTTGTTGTTATTTTTGGAATATACTTAGAAAGTAGAGAAGTTTGATATATATATTGACTATATTTGATGATCGGCATGAAAAACGATGTCTAATGGCTAAGATTTTGTCTAGTTTTATGTGACACTAGTTCGGTGTTAGCTTGGACCCAAATTGGTCGAGTCATATGTCTAAAGACATAACCTAAGAATTCAATGAAGAGGTTCGTTCTTTGATTCGAAGTTCTATTAAGAATCCTCCGCAAGTAAGCAATCGAGGGCATGGAATAGGTTTTTGACCCTCCGAAAGATCGTCCAATCGGCACCTTGAGCATCCAATAGCATGGTATCGCTATTCTAGTGAGGTAGAGATTCAGTTACCTCTCTTTTATGCCACTTTTAAATAAAATTTATCTTCTATAACATATGAAAACAAATGTAATTTTAGAACTTTTAAATATTTGTGATAAAATTGAATGGTATTACTTATGTATTGGATTGCTCTGGGACTTTTCTGAGTGTAGGTTATTTTTGGATATATTAAAATAGGGCTATTATGCTGCCCATTTTTCTATAAAAATTTAATTAATTGTCTTATTAATACCCAGAGCATCATTTGGACTTAAATTACTACATGGCTATTTTTATTTATCAATTCAGAGTGCACGTGTCATAGGATCACATATGAGTACTATGCTAGCATCATGGGGTTTCTATAGTGTGGCGCTACAGCCCTACCAATAGTGCAGAATCTATAAATCCGCGCGATATATTTCTTCTGATTACCTCCCTATTTGGTAGGTGTAGGTAATGTGGTTACCCCTCTAGGTTTGGTAGGTGACACACAGGTATACCCTCTGGTTAGGGGCTAGGTGTCAGGCAGGTAATATGGCACACGTAGGGCCAACACCCTAGTTTCCATATGAGTGGTGGTGAACTCATAGGTATGTGTGGATTTGTGTGATTGATTGATTTTCAGACATCACGTTTTCTGTATGTCTGTATATACATTATGTGCATATAGACTATTGGTTTTGGATAACATATTTTTATACCTATACATATATATATAGTTATATGCATATACATATATAGGTTATCAGCTTTGGAAATGAATATGTATAAGTATATATATATGGTTTTGTAAAAAGGTGTTTTGGATTAAACTAACCATGCAGGGACTTTCTGTCACTAAAAAGGTTTTTAAATAAGGTAATAGTTTTCCTATTGAGCTCTCAAGCTCACCCCTCCTATTTTTCCTTCCTTTTAGGGGATTATTCATTCGAGTTAGTCATCTCGATAGCCAAACAAGTCGTTTAGTTTACATTATGGTCTTATTCCTATTCCTCTTTGGTTGGTTCTCATAACTTCGTCCATCCTTTTCATTTCTAACTATTTAGCTAAGTTGTGTTTATATTAAGTAAATGTATGAAGACGTATTTCTACAATTTCAGGATTTTGTGTATAAACGGGAACCTTTGGTTCCCAGAGAGAATATTTTTAAAGATTTTAAGTACTTGGAATTTAATTGACCTTGTAAATCAATTTTTGAACTTTCCGCCTCAAGATTTGTGAACTTCATTTTAATCAACATTAAAGTTTTTATCAAACCAAGTTTTGATACAAATTAACTATATTTTACTGAATTTTGATTGGCGTATCTTTCTTAATAAATTAAACTAAAGATAACTTCCTTTTTTTTAATAGAATTTCTGATGATTCAAGGACCAAAATAAAAAATCCAAGTACTTAGCTTTCATTGAATTTTGTAAAATTCTTTATTTATATTAATTTACACTCAAGATTTCCAAAAGTCACGGCCTTCGATTTTGGGTTGTGACAGAATTGGTATCAAAGTACAGCTTCAAATCTGTCTGGGATAAAGTATTCTATTTATTCTTATATAAAATTTCAACCAAAACTTTCAAGTTTTATAATTTATATTTTTTCCTGTAATCTTAAGATTTCTAATATTTATGCCTTCTAATGGTAAATATTGAGTTATAGCATATATTTTTGTTAAAGATTTTTCCTTTATTTACTTTTACACTTTAATATAGTCTTAAAACTGCCTAAAATAATTTTCTCACGTATGCAACCCATATTTTGTCAAAATTACATTTTTGACCCAAATGCTCAAAGTTTTTGGAAAGTATTTTTAATGGGTAAAAATATGTTCTTAAGGATCTAAGTCTAAATCATTAACCTTGGTTCATTTACATGCATATTTTATTTTAGGGTCTTACACTTAAAAATTTTCCGCTTTTGTGTTTAGTCATTTTGATTTTAAAATTATTATTATTATTTAGCTTTTTATTATTGTGAAGTATTCATATTTAGAGGCTTAAGAAATCAACAAAATAAGTCTAAATATTATAAATTATATTACATCTAAAGTAGATCAAATATGTTATTATCCATTTATTCTTTTATAGAATTTATTTAAACACATAACGAGTAAGATGAGGGAATATTTACTTTCCAAGCTTGAATTTTCTTTGTTAGAGTATTTGAAAACTTTTCTAAGTATCAATATTTTAGTAGAAATCAAAATACTAAAAATTAAACTTCTAATAATACACACTTTCACATTCTATCTAATAATTCAAGTACCATTGTTACTAATTTTGTTAATATATCTTCTTTTCCTAATATATTACCTTATCTTTTACTTTATTTTTCACTCATCCACTACTTTTGTCTCTAATCTTTCGTCTTTTTTAATTATTAGGAATATAATATAACTAGCTCCTAAAGAAAGTCTCTACTATATTAATCTTTTTTATACCTTTTGAATTATTTGCAGACAAAAGCTACTAATTAGTTTTGTCTGTGTCTTCTACTTTGAATTATGGCCATTAATTTCCAAAAAATATTTCCATTATCATTTTTCTTTTCCTACCTTTTGAATTATTTTAGAGACAAAATCTATCAATTAGTTTTGTCTATATTTTCTCTTTTGAGAATTACTCACTAACTTTATCCTTTCCCTTTTTATTCTACTAATTTATAGTTATTACCTCCTTAAGATAAAACTTCACTAGTCTTCATTTCTTTCTATAACTTATTTTCCACCCATAGATTATTTGTCTACTTAATTCTTTGTATAATTAAATCCTAACCATTCAAATTAGGCATGGTACTATTTTGATGCAACAATTAACCTTAGGTTAGAAAATGTAACAATTTTTAATGTGACATATTTCTTAATTAGGTTATATTGAAGTACATAATGTAATCTTTGTAGAATTAATTTATTATTAAACAAGACTAACTTAGAATTTCTAAGTTAATATAAAGAATAACTATGGTTTTCTCACATAATAAAATTTAACATTAAAATAATACTATACATATAATTTCAAGGATTTGCGAACATAAACTTATTAAAATTCGACACTAAGTCTATTAATAATAATTGTACTAAGATTGCAAGTCTAGAGATTCCTAGGGGGTTACATAAGATTTAGTTTTACATTTAGAAGTGTTGATTTGAAGATTTCCAGACCAAGGTGTTTCATTTCAATAAATGTATATTTATAAATCAAATTTTTTAAGTTCCATTTTAAACTTTGGGCTTAATAGATTACTAAGCATTTTTCAATCCCTATTTAATACTTGTTTTGAGATGTAATGAATATTTTCATAAGTATTCTTGAAAAAGGAATAAATGTAAGTTTCTTAAAGAAATGCTTTGAATAAAAATATTCACGAGTTTGGTCAATCGGTAAACTTTGGTATGGATTGAAAATAATTTTGGGGAAAATCTCTAGCTTCACACGTATGTTTGAAGATTCATACCTATGATTTCTCTAGAATATACTACTTAGAGGATAGAAACTTGATGTGACTACTTGCATTATAAAACCCTTGATGGGTAAAAATGTTTGTGTTTGAATTTTGATATAAATAATGTGAAGCTTATTACATGTTTCTTGTGCACTTGATGGTTCAAATTGTATGTTTATTTTTTTTTACGTTTTCTTTGATATGGTTTATTTTTTTGGTTAATGCATAGCCCCTTGGTGTTCACTGGATTTGTTTTGTTTTTTCGTTTGTTTTTCAATTATGCTTAGAATGGATAAGGAATGGATGTTGGCAGATAGACTATCGACTAAGTATAGAAAGGGAGTTGATAGCTTTTTAGAGTTTGCTCTTGAAAATGTCAAAGATTCTAATTTAATTCCGTGCCCATGTATTAAATGTGGAAATTTGTAAAAGCTAGATATTAAAAGGATAAAAGAACACTTATATTTCAATAGAATAGATCAAAGTTACAAACAATGGATTTGGCATGGTGAAAGGTTCCAATTATCAGATTTTCATCAAAGAAGTATATAAGAGATGATTATGAGTTAGATTTAAATGATGATCTTGTTGAAATGATTGATGATGCACAGTATGAAACAGATGTAGATCCTATTAAGTTTCAATCATTACTTAATGATACTGAGAAACTGATCTATCCGGGTTGTACAAAATTTACAAAGTTGTCTGCATTATTGAAATTGTATAATTTGAAAGCAAGACATAGATGGAGTGATAAGAGTTTTTCAAACTTGTTAGCTTTACTAGGAGAGATATTGTCAAATGACAATGAGATGCCACCTTCCTTTTATGAGACCAAAAAGTTTTTATACTCATTGGGTATGCAATATGAGAAAATTTATGCTTGCCCAAATGATTATATTTTATATCGAAAGAAATTTAAAAATGTAATTTATTGTCCAATATGTGGTGAGCCTAGGTAGTAACAGAATAAGAATTCTGAAGAGGTAAAAGTTGGAACCCCTGCTAAGGTTTTGTAGTATATTCCTCCAATTCCTCGTTTTACCCATCTATTCTGAAATCGTGAGTATGCTAAAGATCTAATATGGCATGCGAATGAGAGGATAGAAGATGGTAAACTTAGACATCCAGCCGATTCACCGGCTTGGAAAATAATAGATTATAAATGGCCTTCTTTTGGAAGTGATCCAAGGAATCTTCATCTTGGTCTATCTGCGGATGGTATTAATCCTTATACAACTCTAAGTAGCAAATATAGTTGTTGGCCTGTAATACTTGTAATCTATAATCTTCCTCCATGGTTGTGTATGAAAAGAAAGTTTACACTTCTTACAATATTAATATCAGAACCTAGATAATCTGGTAATGACATTAATGTATATTTAGCCCCGTTGATTGATGACTTGAACAGTTTGTGGAATGATAGTATGAAAGCCTATGATGTATATAAGGATGAAGATTTTACTCTCAAGGCTGTATTACTATGGACAATAAATGACTTCCCTGCATATGGAAATTTGTCTGGGTTTTCCACTAAAGAATATAAAGCAAGTCCTATTTGTGATGAGAAAACAAGTTGTCAGTTCTTAACACATGCTAGAAAATTGAGTTATATGGGGCATAGACGATTTTTACCTCGCAAATATGTATACAGAAATTAGAAAAAAGCATTTAATGGTTCTCAAGAATTTGAATTGGCACCACAACCTTTAACTGGGATAGAAATACTGGAAACAATCTCTAAGCTCGAATTTAGGCTTGGAAATGTTAAAATAAGTGATATCAATAAGAAAAGAAAAAGATGAAGTAATGTAAAGGTTGTAAAAACCCCAAAGAGTCATTAGAAGAAGAAATCTATATTCTTTGAGTTGGAGTATTGGCAACATTTACCTCTGAGACATAACTTAGATATCATGCATATTGAGAATAATATATGTGATAGTATAATTGGAACTTTGTTAAATATTCCAGGGAAGAATAAGGATAGTATTGGTGCCCGTATAGATCTTGTTGATATGGGTGTTCGAAAAGAGTTAGCTCCTAAAATGGGGGAGAAGCGAACGTATTTACCCCCGGCTTGCTTCACATTGAAAAAGGAAGAAAAATATCGATTATGTCAATCTTTATTTAATGTGAAGTTTCCTAAAGACTATTCTTCTAATATTAGAACATTAGTAGATATGAATAATTTGAAACTAGTTGGACTTAAATCTCATGATTGTCATACACTAATGCAACATCTGCTACCTATAGCAATCAGGTCCGTATTACCTACAAATGTTTGATATGCAATCAACAGATTATACTTATTTTTTAATGAAATTTTTTCTAAGGTGGTCGATGTATCAAAGTTAGAGGATCTACAACATGAACTTGTTGTAACATTATGCATGTTCGAGCAGTTTTTTCTTCCTAGTTTTTATGATATAATGATACATCTTACTGTACATTTGGTTAGAAAAGTGAAGTTATGTGGTCCTGTTTATTTGAGATGGATGTATCCATTTGAGAGATATATGAAAATTCTAAAAGGATATGTTAGAAATCGAAGCCAGCCAGAAGGATGCATTGTAGAGTGTTATAAAGCAGAAGAAGCTGTTGAGATTTGTTCTGAGTATTTGGCAAATGTAGAAGCTATCGGAGTACCCGTATCTTCAAATATTAATAAAAGCATAAGTGGTGGTGTCGTGTGTATAGTTAAATGAGAATAACTAGACCAAGCATATCGTACTATGTTACAAAATATAGCTGAAGTCCAACTTTTTATCGAGTAAGTTTTATTGTGAATTAGATTTTCAATAATTAAATGTTGAATTCTTTAATAATAATGGTTTACTTTGGGGATGATTTGTTGAAGGGAGTATATAAATTAGATCAAAACACAATTCTCAATGAAATCAAAAAGAAAGAAGTGGATCCATGACGAACATCATCGAATATTTATTAGTTGGTTTCGCGAACATGTAATTCCAATTA
>JXTB01000037.1:330230-357281 GCA_002914805.1 Parasponia andersonii
TAGTAAACTATATATCAAGCGAGAAACTCTTCTTGTCCCACTTACTTAGCTAGTAAGTGGAATTAGTGTATTAGATACTAAATTGATTGATAGGTGATAACAAGATTGAATCTTGTCGATGTATGCCCTCTTTGTATTAATGAGTGAGTACTACTTGTGGTACTATGTTTTTACTGACTTTTAGGAATTATTGGAGACTCTTGCTATAATATATATTGGATTAGAGTCATCGTTGACTTTATTTATATTGAGTTTAACTTGTAATCCATTACTTGATTTGAAATTGATCCATATATCATTGTGGTAGTATAATTGATGATGTATGGATCAGTTTACTCATGAGTCTATATTGAGTATTATTGGACTCTTGTTATTATATTTACAAAGAGAATACTTGAAATTCAAGTTTGGTTTGCCTATAGCCAAGGCAAAACCTTATTGTGAACTGGTGTAGTATTCCTATACGCCATTAATTTTGTGTCGCATATTATCAAAGATATTTTTGAAAAAAATTTTATGATTTTTAAAATGAAATGAGGTTAGATGGGAGACAGGCGTCACTGCAGAGATAGTCTATTCTATTGAAACCTTATTTCTGGAGTATTGTAGTATTGTTAACAATTTTATTGGTGTATTGGGTATTAAGTCATTTCTATATGACTTCCTTTTATATCAAAGACTTAGAAAGTCTTTGGAGGTAAGCAACGATCCAGATTGTTGTTATAATCCTATGTTGGGCAAAGAGACTTGGAGAGTCTCTGGATTTAGTTGTAGTATGGGTTATTAATATATGATATTACCTTGGGTAAAAGACTCAGAAAATCTTTGGATAGTATTTGTTATATAGGTACTTGCACTTTATATGTTTGAACTATAATAATTTAGCTGGTGCCATTTGTTGTGCTATATATTTGTGTTGATGATTTCCAATTTAGCTAGTAAGGTTATTGGGATTCTAGTAACCAATTTAGCTTGTAGTCACCAATAATTATCTTGTTTAGAGTCAGCCATGGTAATCAACTATCTCAAAAAAAAAAAAAAAAACTACATAGTGACCAATTTAGTTACTAATTTATAATTTAGTGGCTAGTTACAAAATTGGTGACCAATGGTGTGACACTCTTCGCATAATTAAGAGAGTCAATAATAGTATGAATGCATTATATTTAATGTTATATTATAAGTGCATAATATTATGAATATTTGTCATCAGTTATTATTACCGTTAAATTACATTTTTTTTTTCTAAATAACTTTATAGTGAAATGCTCGAAATGTGCTCATTGGTACAAGTACGACGTGAATTATGACAATTATTCTAATATAATTATTTGATATTTTTCTTGATTAGAAATGCATGGTTATTTTTCTTTGCACTTTCTTTAAAAAAAAAAAACGAGAACGATTGAGTAAGTTAATTTTAATGTGACTCACGATTTTATGCCATAAACATTTTGTTTATTCTCTTTTATTAATGTTGAATTATGTTACTATTTGAAGTTATCTATTTAAAAGTCGTATGGGTCTAGTTGGGTTTTCTATGTTATTTACATTAAAACTATCATTTGTTTTAGGTATTATTATTGTTGAAATCCACTGAATAAGTCTAAGTCGGCAACATTATTCATTTTAGTAAAAATTATATATATACACATGTATCTATAAAAAGTTGCTTGTTATTTTGTTGTCAACCACCGACTGGGGAATCTCCTACTTCCTGTTTTAGTTCTTAAGAGTGAGCTTGTATTACGTATCTGGTTTCGTGGTGGATTATTCAGGAAAGCAACAAGGACATCTATCTAAGTATCTATCCTTTTGGCTCTGTTTGTGGTTGAGGTATAGTTTTCTTTTAAGATTCGTAATTTTCTTTTTATACTATAGAGATTCTTGCCTTGATAACTTTAGGTGTTTATAGAATTGTACCTACATATTAAGAGAGAGAGAGAGAGAGTGTGTGTTTTTTTCAGACGAGTTAGACTTTGTGATGGGTGTTTTCATTCTTATTATTAGTTTGGTTAAAATAAATTAATACTACCTTGAATCGTACACTTTGGAAAGTCTATGTCAGGTAGTGATTTGTATGGTATACAAATGTGTGATTTATAGTTAATCTTTTCGTACAACTAAATTCGTTGATATGGTGCACTTACTGGTGAAATTTCTTGTTGGAAGTAAATTATGACTAATCAGTTTTTAAACTATTTATTGTTTACATAGATTTTTGAATCAACGTTTCTTCTTTTTGTCAAGTTATCATTTATGGTTTTATTATTAAAAGGATACCTGTACAATTATATCATGGTGTAAATTTATATCTATAGATATATTTTATTGTTATCACTACTATATGCGAATGTCGAAATTAAAGTGCAAAGATGATGATGAATAGCTATATACTGAGTTATTTTGTAGACTAATTATAAGGAAAAATCTGGTTTTATTTTATTATTATTATGCTTTTGCCATTATCTTTCATGATGATAATTTCTAGTCAATTAAAGGCATTTTTGACTATGTTGGGTTTTAATAGCTTTTCTTTAACGTGCTCACGTATTGATAGAAATTAGAACATTAGATGCCATGTCACAAACAGGTTTTTTTATATATATATTCACATTCATAATGATCAGAAAGAACCCATCTCTGATTGATTTCTAGGGGACACGTCAGTCACTGTAACCTGAGCGGAGAGCATTTCACAAGAAATAACATAAAAAGGATGGAAATGAGATAATAAAGTACTCGTACAAGAATTATGTATTACATGGGTATATATTATGTTTGTATTGTACCTTCGAGTTATAAGTATAAACATTGGCATCTTTAGCTCTGTATACGTGCTTGGCATTTCTAATATGGCATTATCATATATACCGTAAGGCCATGCAAGTTTTACGAAAAAGTTTAAGAGAAGTGACATGTTTCTGAAATACCTTAGTATAATCGTGCAATATTATGTTTATCACATGAACGTTGGTACCAAATAATTTTCAGAAGGTTTTTTGTGACTCTTACGGAGAAGTGGGATACAAATTTATAGTTTAGAGTGGCAGTATCAAGAGAGGGGCAAATCTGACGAGATTAGTCAGGACGTTTTCTACAATATTCTTCCAAAATATATATTAAATTATATTATAGTCTCAGGTCACCTTATCTCTTGAGCTCGACGGGGTGACAATGGAGTAAGATTAGTAACAAGCCCCACTGTGGTAAGAGCTGGCTGGAGGAAAACCCATGGGATATCATTAGTTCATGAAGCCCTATAGACACATTACCGAACCGAACAGTGTGCACAAAACAACGAAGGGCCTAAAATAAATTATTTATACTGAAACATTTAAACAAGTATGATCATACATTTAATATATGTCATTGAGCAACATTTCATCTATTACTTTACTTACTAAGTTGTAGCTCATAATAGTCTTGTATTGTAATTAATGATTAAAACGACTAGATGAGCTTGTAAGCTAGAGTAGAGGCCCAACTTTGGTGTTGTATATATAGATATTTTAACCACGTATAAAGGCTTAATTTGTGCATTTTGGGATATTTTGTAGTCTCTCAATAGAGTTGTTTTTAGTTTGTTTTTTTATACTTATTTACTACCTGTCATTTTGTAATACACATATATACTGATCCACGTTAGGTTTGTAAAGAAAGTCATCTATACCAGAATTTTTAAAGAACATAAAATTTTTTAATTAGGTTGTATTTTTAGTAAAATAATATAGGATTATTTTTCCGAAAGTAACCCCTTGTAGTTAGAAAGTTAATAAATTTCTTGCCTAAAAGTATGTGAATAATGAGGGCATTATAGATGGTTACCAATTACAAAACTAATTACTGAAATATTAGTTTTTGGTTACTCGTAAAAACTAATTTAGTTTCTAGTTTTTAACAATCAACGTAGCTAACAATGGTATTGTTTATTTTAGAAAACTTTTTATTATAAACTTTTTTTCAAAGAAAAGAATTATTATAAAAATGCCACTATGTCTTACCAATTAAAAAAGTGATATTTTTGTAATAAAAGTTGTACAAAAAGAAATCTAAACTGGACTTTATTTTTGGCATTATTTTGCCAAAAGTCATACTTCGTATACTTTTTCTTACAAAATTCCAAGGCCAAACTTCCAAAACTTGAAAAATCCTAAAGGAGTTGAGCTTTTTGAAAAATGCTAAATGCTGGAATGGTTTAAAAAATATCACTTTTAAAAAAAATTAGAAAAATAATGCATTTAATAAATATTTAGAAAAATGCACTTTTTCAAAATTTATATTTTTCTATGATATTTGAAGTAACCAGTTGGGTTATCTAGAGTAATCAATCTATTTACTTAAGTTAACACATCAAGTTACCTAAGATAATTTGATCGGTTATTTTAAGTATCTCATAAATTAACATAAATTAATAAAAGTAGTATGTTTTCTAATAAAAGTGATATTTTAATTAAGATCCAAGATTTTGCAAATAATTTCAATTTTCAGGATTTTTCAATTTGTTTTTAAAAAATTACAATAAAAAAATCAAATTTCCTCGATCTAATTGTTAATGGGTTTTCATAATATGTATTTAATTGAGGAAATTAGGTGCAACATGCCTTTTGGGGTAACTATTAAACAATACAGTCGACGTATTTCACATCCTTTTTTTTAAATAAAGGAGCCTAACTAATGATTTATTAAATAGGTTATATTTATGAAGAGGAAGGAAGTTTCTTCAAGAAAATCATCCAACAAGCGATCCAAATTATGGGATAAGAGGCAACGTTTGTTCATTGAAGCATCTGGTGTTTCAAGGTATTAACCTGTGCTAACCTATTTTTCTCCTTTGGCATTTTTTTGATTCGTTTACAGTTGTTACAATTGTTTTTAGGATATTTTATAAGTCTTTCGTTTCTATGATTTTCGTAATGATTATGTATTTTGTTACTTTTGTTTTTTGATTAGTTCGAGTGGTAATTTTGTTTTTTCATTTGTTTCTAGGAAAAAAAAAGGTTTTTTATGATATTTTTATGGTTTTTTTCTGTTGTGCTTTCTTATCTTTTATAGGATTAGGATTCTATAATTAAACTAGAAGATAAGTTTGGTGCTAAATCTATGTTCTTTCAATCAACTAATGTTATAGAAAATATTCGGACAAAATTGGGTTTGAATTTCAAACAAGTTTCTTTGGTAAGGAAATTTGTTTTGGTCATTTTCTTGATCAACATAAAACAGTAAGGAAATTTGTTTTGGTCATTTTCTTGATCAGCTGATTTACCATATACTATTAAGAGGGTTTCATCACCAAATCCACAGTCATACGTGGCTTAAGTTAGGTAAGAAGCTTTTAATATTTGGCAATCAAGAATTCCCCCTTGTAATAGATTCTGCTAGTGTGATTGATATTGATGAGACTCTTTTTGACTCTAAAATTACTTGGTTGGAGGAAAATTATTTTAAGAGTTTTCCTAGAGTTGATGAGAAACCCATTGAAGAGTTTTTTCATGAAGAGGAAGAAAGGGACTCATTATATTTTACGAAAATTGTGACACAATCAAAGATGAGCAGAAGCTTGGAATGCAAAAACTTTTATGGATTGTAATTTTGCATAAAACTTTTTAGGATCTTAGTTATAGTCTAAATATGTATAATAGAATTGTACCACAACCAACAAGTCTTTCTTCTTAAGCGCCAAGTTTAAAACTACAGAGGTGTGTGGACACTTCGATCTTGATCAATTCTAAGTGAGAATCCAATAACTCCAATAACATCTAATGATGACTCTAAGAATTTCTCTCTCTCACTTTTCTCTCAGTTTTATATGTGGCTACTAAACTAATATTTCAATCAAAACTAAAATTATACATAAAGAAAAGGGGAGGGAGGAAGAGGGAAGATAGGGAGGAGGGGAGGAGCCTAGGAGCCTATAGGCTCCTCCCCATAAAAGGAATTTCTGAGCAGCCCTAAGGGACATGGGCTAGCCGAAAATCACTGCTATTTAGTAGTGAGGTGGGCCCTAGTAGCATATCTCTCAGTCCGGACTTTTGTATTTTTTTGTGTAATTATCTAGATAATTATTTGAGCCCAATTGATATCATGCAACTTAAGATGTTGGAATAGGTTAGTGACTCAAATGGACTTATTTAATTCAAACTCCGATAGATAAACGCCTAATTCTAATTAACTCTTAATATAAGTGGGCTTCTTCTACTAGTTATGAACTTATTCTACTAAAAGTCCAAATTGTACTCTTAAATTAAATAACTATCACAAGATACTTTGTAATTAAAATTATGTTCATTAGATAATTAAAATTTGCATGTATATTCCCGCATGAATATTGATAATTAGAGCCAGATAATATTACTATTTTGTCCCTCTAATTATATCTTTCAATTCCTTGATACAAGACTATATCTAATAGATGACTAGACTTACAGAAAGTCTTCAATTAATAAAATAACCAATTTTATGAATTACTTAGCTAATGTTTAAATCATCCAAGCTTCTATAACTCCTCAAGGAAGTATTCACTTCTATAGTAGATTTATGGATTCCAATGCATTACCAAAATGAAAGGGTCTAGGTCGTCAATTTCTTGACCTGTACCTTTTAACTTCTCAAATAATACAAGTTATAAATACGAGTTCGACACTTATTTCGGGATTAAGAAAGATATGTGTTAGTTATCAAGTTTATGAGAATATATTCTTGTTAACGATACTTACTAAAAAAATATATTTCACATGGTCCTTGTTCAATGTTTATATACTAAGACTTTTGCATGTTGTCGTACCAATATAGATTAAGATATACTATAAATGTACAAAATCTTGCAACACGATCCAAAAGAAGTGTCCAACTTCTCTTATTAGTTGTGAACAATTTTATTTGATTTAATTAAAGAAAATATGCCTTAACTTTCATGAACAACTTTATTAAAATATTTCTCTAATGAATAAATCATAGAACTTTTTGACATTTTATATTGTACTAATAATCAAAGCATTATCATACATATTATGCATGAAATATCACTTTATTAAATATCCAAAACATTCAATAAATATTCATAAATAATAAATACTTTTTGGGTATAATCCTTACAAAATCTTGCTGCAATATTTATTATTTCAGTAACATACTCTTACATGGTAGAACAACCGTCTAATTTCATGCTAGTTAAGTTACCCATTAATGTTCTTGCAAGTAATTTGTCAGCAATATGAGAACACTCTTCCATAAGTTTCAAAAATTCCTTAGCACTATCAGTTTAGAGAAGAGAAAATTTGGTATTTTTTGCTAGAGTCATTCACATAAACGTTAGACTTAATCTATTTGATCTCTTTCAAGCCTTATGGAGTGGTTTTTCTTTAGTGCTACTAGTTTCATAATAGCAGCAGGTATGTGAGCCTGAAGTATTAAATTAAGATCCAACACACTTAGGTTAAATTGAACTTGTTCACAGTAGTCATCAAAATTTAATCCATTAAAATATGGAACAGATGAAGCTTGTGATAAAAAAAAAATTAGAATAAATACTGCAAAATACATAAAAATGCTCACAAATTAATGCTTTGAGTCACGAACTTTAATACATACGATTTGGATTCAAACAAATAATTCACGATTTGGATTCAAACAAATAATTCACACAAACAATAAGTGTACGTTAAAAGTTCTCCTTTGGATGATACATATATATAAATAAGTATTTAACTAGTAATTATATATAAAATAATTAGATATATTTGCAATCATACATCTAGCCAAGTATATCAACTAACCATAATCGTGCTCATAATTTATAAAATTAACTAATCAGTCTTTGTGCAATTATGAACAATTTTTATATTTATGAACACCAAATATACTTATGAAAATAATAAGATATTATAAAGTCATTCATATATCAGCATCACTTAATCATGAATAATTGAATATAATCATGCAATTCATAATTCATACAACTTAAGGTCGAGCACTTTGATGACTAACAAAACCATCATAAGAGAAAATTAAATTATACAATTTCAACAGTTAATTACATCAAGACAATATTAGACCCACAGCTTAATGGTCCTTGAACTGATAAGAGTTATGGCACCTTGAAACATAAAAGCATATATAGCTTTATTTACTTAATTAAACCAAGATTTATGGTCTCCACTATATATATATATATAATTAAGCCTATTATAATTATAATACATAAATATTAAAAAGGAACACGTATGTCCGGTTTATATCATGGCACACACATTTTTATGAAACTAGTTCTAGTCTAACATAATCAGTACCGTACGTAACCCAACAATACAATTATTTAGGACATAATGCATCAATTCATAATAATCATAGTTCCATAATAAATCTATTGTGGATAAACATAAGTGTAATATGACATGGTACAAGATTCGTTAATATCCATGCACAAAAAACAATTATAAAGAATTTAAAGAAAACAATAAAGCCTTAAATTGTTGTGATTCATTTTGTGCATATAGGTAATGATAAAAAAAAATCGACAAAATATTCAAACAAACATGATTCCACAAAATCCTCAAATCGTTTAATTAGTCAATTATTTGACCACAAAAATATTTACGGAAAATGATTCTAAAATTCGACAGTTTGTAACAGCACAATAGCCTAGTTCAACTCAAAGTATTATAAAAGTTAATAAACATGAGTAAACAACATCAGCGGAAACGATACAGAGAAAAATTATAACTTTAATGGAAAATTATAAGTTCTTAAGCCATGCCCTGATATGCAAAACTCTAATTTGCATCGTCAATGACTTAAGATGAATTTTATGACTTTCACAATTATAAATAGAAATTGCATACCTTATTCCATGATGAAATCTTCAATAAAACAATAATTACTATAAATTCACTAGTTTTAAAAACTGTTTCTCTCTTCATCGTATTTTAAGTTGATAGGTTCTATGCTTTTTATAAGTAGAGAGAGGAATAATTTCCTGAATACGTACATCATTTAGATATTTTTCATCAAAGTATGCAATTATCAAAAAATTTACTAATTCTCAATATTTGACTAATAAGCAATTAATATTTATTATACCATAATTTTGATATTTCTAAATAAATGACATCTCATGAATATGGAATGTGGACCATATTATAAAAATTCTTACACAATTGGCCAATCAAATTTAACCAACAAGTAGATCGGACTTACTAATCTCTCTAAACAAAAAGATCAAGGAAACAAGAACAGATAGAGGCAAGCACTTGAGATTATCTTCACTGCGTCTTTACCATGGATCACTGGAATAATAGAGGAGGAAGATGATGACGGAACGAGAATATATTTGTTACTCCCGGTGCCTCGTTAATATAGAAATGCTGCGTCTACTTGGAAATACCGAGAGTAATTTTAATCAAGTAGAAGGAGCCAGAAGATCAAAATAAAAGATTAACCACGTTTCAGGTGAACATGTTTAAATTAGTTTAACTTCTGTGTATGATTATATATTCCTATGCATAATGATGGATTAAAATTGTGCCGCGGGAGTCATTACTATAGTAGTTAAACCATTAGAGGTCTTCTTCGCCAGACGAAAAAAAAATTCCAATTATTAAAGGCGTACGGTAAACCACAACAGTATTTTCTTATATATATATACTACTAAGTAGTACATATATTAAAAGGAAAAAAAAACACTTATTTAATATCAGCAACATTTAAAGCCGTACTGCTACAAAAAAAAAACATTTTCCACATCATCAATAGGGTGAGGTGGTAGAAAAACTATGTCGCTCCATAAACAATGTGGAAACAGGTGACGTGGTAGCTCCATTCATACTACATCACTTTAAAAGCGACGTGGTATGCTGGTCTACCACGTCGCTTATATAAAAAGCGACATGGTATACTGCTTATTATGTCGTTTGTATAAAAAGTGACGTGGTAGGCCAAAATATCTGACCTGCCAAAACGTTTTTCGAGAGATATCAAGTCGCTTGTATAGAAAGCGATATAGTAAGTATTGTCTTCCTCCCAGCATGCTCTACCGGTGTTAGGTGACAGCGTTCTAAAAAATTTCTAGTATTACGTTACAGCATTCTAAAAAATTTTAAGTACCTCTATGCATGCATCGCATCACCTCTACGAGCCAAACACCAAATCATCGCCTTCGTGATCCATTGCCCAAATCCTTACAGTGTCACTTGACTTCTCCCTTAACTCCCTTTTCGTGCTCTAGCATTATTGATGATTGTCAGAAACCTCAGGAATCTGCACCTAGAAGATTAAAAAAGACTATTACATAAATTTTCAAAGATCTAAAAATGGAAGAATTGAAATAAGAGAGAGTAGTACCTGAAATTCAAAATGGGTAAAGTTTAAATAAGAATGTATTGAAAATTTTGAGTTTGTTTTAATTGGATCTGGGGGACGATTTGGTGAGATTGATAGTTTTGAATGGACAATCATAATGGAGTATTTTTTATGGGTGCAGATTGATGAAGTGGCAAGTAGAAGCCTCTTATAAGACGAGCAATGTGGTATGTCCTTTTTGAGCATACCACGTCACTTATCCCAGAAGTGACGTGGTATCTAATGTTGCCACATCGCATAATTTAAAAATGATGTGGTATACTCTGATGTCACGTCGCTTCTGTATGACGTGATATGTTTTTAATACTATATCATTTTTTAGTACAAACGATATGGTATAAGTGACGTGGAATGTTACTTTTTTAGTAGTGTTGTTACCACTCTCAATCGACTATAACAGAAATAACTACCTTGCCTCTCTATGTCTCTGTTCTACACAAACCCAATCCAAACACACACACACTCTCTCCAAGAAAGTTAGCAAGAATAAACAAAACAGTTACGATTTTACAAGAACAGAAGAAGCAATTGAATAAGGTATAATTAGATCTCAGGCATTAAAGGAGTCAAACAAAGCTGAGCAATGGCATTACACTGGAAGAAATTGTGGATGAGCTCAAAGAATACGTGGAGACTCCAGAGTTCAAGCTAAGGGAGATGAAGCAGATTCTGAAAAATATGATTGAGAAAATCAGGCTTTCGGAGTTCTATCTTGAGTATTTCACCGAATCTGAAGAGGGTTAGGAGGAAAAGATGCGCAAGTATATAGCTCTAAGGAAAGTTAAGTCAGAGGAAGGCAGAATGGCAGGAAACCATACTTTGATGGAGATTCTTAGTCAATCTGATCATACTTTACTCAAAGTGTAGCCATCGATTTTGGGATTCAAATCTCTCGGCTTTTCATCGAATATTTCTTGTTGTTTCCAGAGTCTCAGCCTTATGAAGTGGCTACAAATCTTCGACTCTTCAAAGGTATGAGAGCGATGGATGAGAGTTCCACTGGCATAATTTGCGGGTTCATTTCTATAATGGAATTTGTGGACAAAGAAATGAGTGTGACACTAAGAAGGAATCATGTCATTAAGGGCAATACCAATACTATAATGGAAAATGGTCTCTTTGGTAAGATCTTTATTGAAGTTTTGAACTTGGAAACTGTTTTATCGCTCTGTTTTTTCATTTTGTGTTGTGGATGGAAGATCCATCATTGGCAACCGATAATAGTATCAAAAAATCATAGCATTGGAATTGGATAAGATAAGTTCGAAAATAAATCTGTTGAAGACGAAGTTGGCGTCAATTCGGGGTGAAGATCCAAACCAAAATGAATTTAAGGAAATGTTGGATGTGAAAATCAAAGAAATATGGAACAACTAATTGGACTTTAATGGAAAGAACTGAATATTATAACGTTAGAAAAGTTACTACATCATTAAAATTTTGCACTAGTACTATTGTTAGAAAAATGGATTGGAAAACCATTGTAAATAGCTATTTTGATATATGAAAATACTTAAAATGAAGTATGAGTGAATGAGAAATTAAAACCCAAAGTGAGAAGATTCTAAAATTAGATTTGTAATATATTAGAGTTACAAAATTTATTATAGACTACTATTTAGCCTCATAAAGCTGAGGTAACAGCCAAAAATATTTTTAGTTGTTATATCGTAACTGCCAAACGGGTTTTAGCCATATTCATGAGTCGTTATTGTTACATAATAACAAATAAACGTTTTTCAGCCATATTAATGGGTTGTTGCAGTTACATTGTAATAAACAAATGCTTTTCAGCCATATTAATATGTTGTTATGTTGTAACAGAAAAATATTTTCAGCCATATTAATGAAATATTAATAGCTTGGTTCTCCTATGAACACTATAAAAGGAGACCTTCTCCTTTACTTTTACACACACTAAAAAAATATATATTTCTAAGTTTATTCCTCTCTTCTATTTTTTTCTCTATTGCAGTTAAGAAATAGTTAGTCAGTAGTTAGAAAGTTTGAGTTCTTTCTTTTCGGTATGATCGAGCTCTCTTGAGTTCTGGTGATACAATTTGAGCATTGCTCAGTTCGTTATGAGTAACAAGTTAGTGCGACGTTGCTATTCATAAACTATTTTATCCTAGGAAACAGACGTTGTTAACATTCTTCTAAGCACCCCGATGAGGAGGCGTAACTATTTTAAGAAAATTGTGTGAAATACAAGACTCGATTCGGTATCATTGAACTCCTTTGTTATTTTGGTCATTATAATCATGATTATTATTATAGAAAATTAATTATGATTATTTTTGTTACATTATTTGATTTATTTTATGATAAATATTACTATCCAAGTTGTAGTTAAATAATTTATTACATCATATGTTATAACAGAGTATTGTTGTATTTTTATTTCTCGATATATTATTACTTGCAATAATTTTTTTCTAACAATCTTAGAACAGTTATATATCTTCTATCTATTATTGCTTTATATAATATATCTAGAATTAGTACATTGTGTTTAAAGATATTTTTTTAATAAATTGTGATAATTGAACAATTACAATTTAGATAAATTCTGTGTACGAGACTGAATTTTAAGTGGGACCGCTTGTGACCTGTCTATGGTCTTTCCTGGGAGTTTGTTTATTGAGTAATATTTAATTATTGTCATTTATTTATAAAAAAAAAAAAAAGAGATCTCATTGAATTTGTTATTTTATTTAGAAATGGCAACTAAATCAAACAATACTATTATGGCTTAAGGGCCTACTCCTGCTATGACCCATGTGCCTGCTCCTGTTATGACTCGAATGCCAACCCCTATTGTGACTCCTATAGTACTAGCAGTGCACCACGGAGAAAAGTTTGAGAAGTTCATTAGGGTGAACTTTAAAATGTGGCAACAAAAGATGTTATTCTATCTAACCACATTAAACCTTCCGAGGTTCTTGACTGAGAAGGTTCCAAAAGCCAATGATAATGACCAAGACTTCCAAGTCATCACTGCAATTGATGCTTAGAAACAGTCTAACTAGCTGTGTCGTAACCATGTAATGAACGGTTTGACCAATTCTTTATATAGCGTGTATCGTAATAAGAAGACGGCAAAGGTATTATAGGAGTCACTAGACCATAAATATAAGACTGAGGATGCTGAGTCCAAGAAATTTATAGCGGGACGCTTCCTAGACTTTAAAATAGTTGACTCTAAAAAAGTAATCAATCATGATTAAAAGAGTTTCAATTGATTCTCTATGAGATTCAAGCTGAAGGGATGGTTATATGTAAACCCTTCCAAGTAGCTACTGTCATTGAAAAGCTACTACCTGCATGGAAGGATTTCAAGAGCTATCTCAAACACAAGCAAAATGCAATAAACCTTGAAAGCTTGTTGCTAGACTTCACATTGAGGAAGAGAACAAATGTGCTGAAAATTTAGGAGCATCATCTAGTATGCCTGTGGCTAAGACAAATGTTATAGAACATTCTCAAGGCTCTAAAGCCAAGAAGAATAAATAGAAACAGCCAAGTTAGAAGTTAGGGCCTAAAGTTGGAGTAGGCAAAAAGTAGAAATTTCAACAGAAGTGCTTCAATTATGACAAGATGGCTCACAAAGCTTTAGACTATCGACTTCCAAAGAAGAAGAAGAATAAAGCCAACATAGTAGATGAAATCACACAAGAAGTTTTTGACATAGACCTCTATGTAGTAATTTCTGAACTGAACCTAATTAGGTCTAATCCCAAAGATTGGTGGCTTGATACCAGTACCACTCGGCACATATGCTCTAAGAAGGGTTTGTTCACTTCTTTCAAATTGCTTGAAAACGAGAAGAAGTTATTTATGAAAAACTCAGCCACATCCACTATTGAAGGCCAAGGTAAAGTGGTCTTGAAAATGACCTCTAAGAAAAAGTCGACTCTGAATGATGTATTGTATGTGCCAGAAATCCGCAAGAACTTAGTGTCTGGTTCGTTGCTGAATAAGCATGGATTCTGCATGGTGTTTGAGTTAGATAAAATAATTTTGTCTAAAAGTGGAATGTATGTGGGGAAGGGTTATATATGTGATAGGCTTTTAAAACTAAATCTAATGACTCTTAAGCAAAATAATAATAAAGCTAGCTCTTCTACTTATTTGCTTGAGTCTTTTAATGTATGGCATGGTAGACTAGGACACATTAATTATGATACTTTATGTAGATTAATTAACTTAAATCACATACCCGTTTTTAATATTGATTCAAAACGCAAGTGTGAAACTTGTGTTGAGGCAAAACTGACCAAGCTATTGTTCCAAAGTGTTGAGAGGAACACTAAACCCCTTAATTTGATTCATAGTAACATATGTGATTTGAAATTTGTATAAACAAGGGGAGGCAATAAATATTCTATTACTTTTATCGACGATAGCACAAAATACTGTTATGTGTATTTGCTAAAATCCAAGGACGAAGCTAGAGAGAAGTTTGTTCTCTATAAGAATGAGGATGACAATCAACTTAATAAGAAAATTAAAGTGTTAAGAACTGATCGAGGTGGAGAGTATGATTCATCTTTTGAGGAAATCTGTGCACAGTGTAGAATCATACATAAAACCACAACACCTTACTTGCCTCAATTAAATGGAGTTGTTGAGCAAAAGAATCGTACCTTGAAAGAAATGATGAATGCAATGTTGATAAATTCTGGGTTATCCCAAAACATATGTAGAGAAGCCATTTTCATGGCCAATATTACCTTTTGAATAAGTTACTCAAAAAGAAAATGGAAAAAACTCTATATGAGTCGTGGAAAGGAAGAAAACCATCGTACAACTATTTATGAATATGGGGATATCTTGCCAAAGTGGTCGTACCAATACCTAAGAAGGTAAAAATTGGTCTGAAAACCATTGATTGCATTTTTATTGACCATGCACAAAACAGTAGTACTTATCGATTTCTTGTGTATGAGTCAAAAATCCTAGATATACATAAAAAAACAATAATGGAATCAACGAATGCATCGTTCTTTGAACATGTATTTCCTTCTAAATCCAAATAAGAAGCAGGTTCACTGAAACGAACACATGAGACTATTGCTGAGAATAGTCAGGACCAAAATAAAAATGAAGAAACTGAGATTGAACCTCGACGGAGCAAGAGAGCAAGGATAGAAAAAAATTTTTGTCTAGATTTTCTGATATACTTGCTAGAAACTGAGCCTCGAATGTATACTGAGGCAAGCTCTACTAAAACACCTTTGTAGAAAGAGGCTATTAAGAGCGAAATTGATTCAATCTTACAAAATCATACTTGTGAACTAATAGACCTTCCTCCTAGATGTAAACCACTAGGTTCAAAGTGGATTTTTAAAGGACAATGAAAGTTGGTGAATTGATTGATAAGTACAAGACAAGACTTATAATTAAAGGCTACAGACAGAAAGAAGGTCTGGTCTACTTTGACACTTATTCTTCTGTAACAAGAATAAATTCCATTAGTATGGTGCTAGCGATCGTTGCTCTACGGAATCTCAAAATACACTAAATGTTATAAAAATAGACTTTCTAAATAGAGATCTAGAGGAAGAGATCTACATGAAACAATCTGAAAGTTTTTCTGCACCAGAGCAAGAAAAGAAAGTCTATAAGTTAGTGAAATCCTTGTATAGATTAAAACAAGCCCCGAAACAATAGCATGAAAAATTTGATAATGCTATGAAGGCTAATGGATTTAAAATTAATGAACTTGACAAATGTGTATGTGTCAAAAACACCAAAAATAGTTATGTCATTTTGTATCTTTACGTTGATGACATGCTCATTATTGGTACTGATGATAAAATGATCAAATCTATCAAAAATATATTGAATTCAAAATTCGACATGAAAGACATGGGTTTAGCCAATGTCATTTTGGGAATGAAAATCTCAAGAATTTCTGATGGGTTTGCTCTAAGTCAATCACATTATGTGGACAATATTCTTAAAAAATTCGATAAAAATAATTCTGAAGTTGCCAGAACACCAATAGATTTAACTTTACATTTATCTAAGAATAAAGGAGAGAGTATTTCTCTAGTAGAATACTCTAGAATGATAGGCAGTCTAATATACTTGATGAGCTCTACAAGACCAGATATTGCCTATGCAGTTAGTAAACTAAGTAGATACAAAAGTAATCCTAGTGTTGAACATTGGCGAGGGATTATAAGAGTATTGAAATACTTGTGATTTGTACATAGTTATGGGCTGTACTATACTAGATATCCCTTTATATTTGAAGGTTATAGTGATGCAAATTGGATATCTGATATTAAAGATTCAAAGTCGACTAGTGATTATGTGTTCACAGTAGGAGGTGCAGCAGTGTCATAGAAATCTTCGAAACAAACTGTTATTACCAAATCCACTATAGAATCTAAATTTATTACACTGGATAAATGTGAGGAAGAAGCAAAATGGCTCCGTCACTTCTTAAAGGATATTCCAAGATGGCCAAAACCTGTGGCTATAATTTGCATATATTGTGATAGTCAATCTAAAATTGGAAGAGCACAGAGAAAAATGTATAATGGTAAGTCTAGGCATATTCGTCATGGACACAATATCATTAGACAATTACTCTCAACTGGGGTTATCTCTGTAGATTATGTAAGCCAAAAGATAATATTGCAGATCCGTTAACCAAAAGATTGAATAGAGAGTTAGTTGAAAAGTCATCGAGGGGAATATGTTTAAAGCCCATAAAAGAATAGGTCGATATAATAGATACCCAACTTAGTTGACTAGAGATCCCAAGATCTAAGTTCAAAAGTAGCAACTAAATTTTAAAGACTGTGTTGGATCACTATGGGGTTTTTTTCCATATCCATTCCTTTGATGAAATAGTGATGCCCGTAAAACAAAAGGTTAAGCTACGCTTTTAATGATTCTTATACGTTGGAAATAGAGTTTCAAGCAGAGTAATATGGGTTACTCTTAATTAAGAGATCACCTATGTGAGAGAAAAGTAGGGCTACTTCTAAGGGAATTATTAAGGCGCAATTCTTATTAAACCCTTGTAGAACTAGGCATATGTCCATGGCCAAAATGAACATATGAGATACACTATCATTTACACAAATGACAAAATAGTTTAAGGATATCGCACCTACTATTTAGTTAGTAAAGTAAACGTATTTTCATAAGGGAAGGTTCAAAGGGTAACACCTACCTATCCTATACAGGTTTCGACTGTAGAATTCTATCACCATGTCAGTCGAGTCTTAGGTCATAAATTTCATTCATATGGAGAATTGTTAGGAAGTTGGTTTAGAAAATCATTGTAAATAGCCATCTTGAGGTATGAAAATGCCTAAAATAGAGTATGGGCGAATGAGAAATTGAAACCCAAAGTNAACACCAAAAATAGTTATGTCATTTTGTATCTTTACGTTGATGACATGCTCATTATTGGTACTGATGATAAAATGATCAAATCTATCAAAAATATGTTGAATTCAAAATTCGACATAAAAGACATGGGTTTAGCTAATGTCATTTTGGGAATGAAAATCTCAAGAATTTCCGATGGGTTTGCTCTAAGTTAATCACATTATGTGGACAATATTCTTAGAAAATTCGATAAAAATAATTCTGAAGTTGCCAGAACACCAATAGATTTAACTTTACATTTATGTAAGAATAAAGGAGAGAGTATTTCTCCAGTAGAATACTCTAGAATAATAGGCAGTCTAATATACTTGATGAGCTCTACAAGACCAGATATTGCCTATACAGTTAGTAAACTAAGTAGATACAAAAGTAATCCTAATGTTGAACATTGGCGAGGGATTATAAGAGTATCGAAATACTTGTGATTTGTACGTAGGTATGGGCTGTACTATACTAGATATCCCTTTATATTTGAAGGTTATAGTGATGCAAATTAGATATCTGATATTAAAGATTCAAAGTCGACTAGTGATTACGTGTTCACAGTAGGAGGTGCAGCAGTGTCATAGAAATCTTCGAAACAAACTGTTATTATCAAATCCATTATAGAATCTAAATTTATTACACTGGATAAATGTGGGGAAGAAGCAAAATGGCTCCGTCACTTCTTAAAGGATATTCCAAGATGGCCAAAGCCTGTGGCTACAATTTGCATATATTGTGATAGTCAATCTAAAATTGGAAGAGCACAGAGAAAA
This sequence comes from Parasponia andersonii, assembly GCA_002914805.1. NCBI lineage: Eukaryota > Viridiplantae > Streptophyta > Magnoliopsida > Rosales > Cannabaceae > Trema > Trema andersonii. Next base: position 348,758 of record JXTB01000037.1, read on the forward strand.
ATGTATAATAATAAGTCTAGGCATATTCGTCATGGACACAATATCATTAGACATTTACTCTCAACTGGGGTTATCTCTATAGATTATGTAAAGCCAAAAGATAGTATTGCAGAGTCGTTAACCAAAAGATTGAATAGAGAGTTAGTTGAAAAGTCATCGATGGGAATATGTTTAAAGCCCATAAAAGAATAGGTTGATATAATAGATACCCAACCTAGTTGACTAGAGATCCCAAGATCTAAGTTCAAAAGCAGCAACTAAATTTTAAAGACTGTGTTGGATCACTATTGTAACAGCCCAAGAATCCCGCTAGCAGATATTGTCCGCTTTGCCACTTGGACCAAACCGCCCTCCGCAGCTCACGGTTTTCAAAACGCGTCTGATAGGGAAAGGTATCCACACCCTTATAAAGAGTGCTTCGTTCCCCTTTCCAGCCGATGTGGGATTTCACAATCCCCCCCCCTTAAGGGTTCAGCGTCCCCGCTGACCATCGACTCGGGAACCGGCTCTGATACCATAAATTTCTGCCACTAGCCCGGGTTTTGGGTCGTGACAACTATGGGGTTTTTTTCCATATCCATTCCTTTGATGAAATAGTGATGCCCGTAAAACAAAAGGTTAAGCTACACTTTTAATGATTCTTATACGTTGGAAATAGAGTTTCAAGCAGAGTAATATAGGTTACTCTTAATTAAGAGATCACCTATGTGAGAGAGAAGTAGGGCTACTTCTAAGGGAATTATTAAGGCGCAATTCTTATTAAACTCTTGTAGAACTAGGCATATGTCCATGGCCAAAATGAACATATGAGATACACTATCATTTACACAAATGACAAAACAGTTCAAGGACATCGCACCTACTATTTAGTTAGTAAAGCAAACGTATTTTCATAAGAGAAGGTTCAAAGGGTAATACCTACCTATCCTATAGAGGTTTCGACTGTAGAATTCTATCACCGTCAGTCGAGTCTTAGGTCATAAATTTCATTCATATGGAGAATTGTTGGGAAGTTGGTTTAGAAAATCATTGTAAATAGCCATCTTGAGGTATGAAAATGCCTAAAATAGAGTATGGGCGAATGAGAAATTGAAACCCAAAGTGAGAAGATTCTAGAATTTGATTTGTAACATACTGGAGTTACAAAATTTATTTTGGACCATTATTTACCCTCATAAAGTTAAGGTAACATCCAAAAATGTTTTCAACTGTTATGTTATAATTGTTAAATGGTTTTTAACCATATTAATGGGCTGTTGCTGTTACGTTGTAACAGACAAACATTTTTCAGCTATATGAATGGGCTATTACTATTACGTTATAACAAACAAATATTTTTCAACCATATTAATGGGTTATTATGTTGTAACAGAAAAATATTTTCAGCCATATTAATGAGATGTTAATAGCTTGGTTCCCCATGAAAACTATAAAAGGAGATCTTCTCCTTTACTTTTACACACACCAAAAAAAAAAAAAATTCTTAGCTTATTCCTCTCTTCCATTTTCTCTCTGTGGCAGTTAAGAAATAGTTAGTTAGTAGTTAGAAAGTTTGAGTTCTTTCTTTTCGGTGTGATTGAGCTCTCTTGAGTTCGAGTGATAGAATTTGGGCATTGCTCAGTTCGTTGTAAGTAGAAAGTTGGTGCGACGTTGCTATTCATGAACCGTTTTATCCTAGGAAACAGATACTGTTGACATTCCTCTAAACACCCCAGTGAGAAGGCGTAACTGTTTTAAGAAAATTGTGTGAAATACAAGACTCGGTTTGATTTCCTTAAACTCCTTTGTTAATTTGGTCATTATAATCATGATTATTATTATAGTAAATTAATTGTGATTATTTTTTTTTTTACGTTATTTGATTTATTTTTATGAAAATTGTTACTATCGAAGTTGTAGTTAAATAATTTATTACATCATATACTATAACAGAGTATTGTTGTATTTTTATTTCTAGATATATTATTGTTTGCAATAATTTTTTTCTAACAATTATTTGGGTTTTCTGTACTTACTCTGGGATTCAGAGAGATTTGTACTTCTTTCATACTATTAGATGAAATTTCATACTAGTACTTCTTTCATAAAAAAGAAAATTTTGTTTTTAGTAATTCTTATTATTAGTCATGTATTATTTTTCCTTGTTGGACTGATGAACTCTTTTATAGCAAAAATGGATTCACTTGGTAAAATTATTTTATTTGCAGTTATAGTATTATTGTTATCATGATGATTAATATTATTAGAGAATTTGAGTGTCTGAAAATATTGATAATATATACTTTTGGACAAATTATCTCAGAAGTAACATCTTTTCTAAATTTTTGAATTTATTCCTACCTAGTTGTCACAACTTCAAAATTGGGTGGCTCTGACTTATAATTAATAATACAACATTTTCCATAGAAGAGAACGTTTATACAGAGGGAATTGAGACTGGTCACTGCGGTTGAAACACGTGTCAGCACTAGCCATTAGCTTGTTCAGAGTTATCAATTCAAGCACATGTTACAACTTGCTAGCATAATGTACAATTTATTGTCATTCTCTTATGTTCGCAGGTCAGTAAGGCTTCCAATCAATTGTTAGTCACTTGAGAGAGATATGGCTCACGCATATGATGTTGGGCCCTTTTACGTGGCCTATATTTAATTGCTTAATGGGCAAAAGGGTTGGGATCTTCAACAACAATGGGCTGATTGTACTAATTGAATTTGGACCTCTTTAGATTCAGGCCCAATCACACTTGGTTCATAATTTCATAAATGAAGCTTGCCTTGTGTTTTTATATTTTTGATAAAAATTATATATTTCTTTTATCCTACTAATTAATTTCTTCTTTAAGAAAAGAAAAAATCGAATAGATTACAATATCACAAGATATAGAAAATATATTTCCAATATTGATCAGAGCAAAATCCTTCCTGTACGTATAAGAAAGTCAACAAAAAAAGTGATAAATAAGAGTTGGTTAAGCCATCTCAACAAATTAATTAATGCTACATAATCGTATGTAATATGATTTATGAGGTGAAAATTGAATTTGCAAGTGTCCATGATCAGGATCCAAATCAATTGAAGGAAATGTTGAAAGAAGGGATCAAATAGATAAACGGAACAGATTACTTCTGGACTTGAATGCAGCAACAGAAACTGAATAAGGTTTTAGTACTATTACTTAATGGATTAATGATCGTATTGGTCCCGAACTAAATTTTCATTTTAGTCTCTAAATTTTAAATTAATAATTTTAATCCTCAAATTATTAAATTGTTCCATTTTGGTCCTTTTAATCGTTTCTGTTACATTATTTCGTGTTGGTTTTATGATTAGATTTAGAGATTTATATTGGTTTAAGCTGGTTTAGTTAATTTAGAGAGTATATCAAAATGATATCCATCACAAATTCATAACTCTGGCAGGTATTTCATTGGCTGAGTAGTAGCATTTGCAATACTAATAATTAAAAGAACACGTCAGGTTTTTGCCAATTCAAATTGTCGCAATATATATACATATATAAATGGTTGCCAATCCAATAGGTATTTTTTTNTTAAAAATAATCACACTGACACCCGGTATGTCTACTCTTTTTTTAGAGAAATCAATTAAATAATTTAGCAACTTAGTTGAGTTATTTCGTTAATTTTATGCTTTTTTATTATCAAAACTCCTTGAATTCGGAACAATTTTATAAAATTAACCATGAACTCAATTTTTTAGAACAAAATCCCCTAAATTTAGAACAATTTAATAAAATTAACTTTAAATTCAATTTTTTATAACAAAATCCCCTAAAGTCTCCTAATACTAGAGCAAGACCCCTGAAGTTCTCTAATATTAGTTTTGTTAGAAAAAAAATGTTTATATTAGTTTTTTTTACTATTAAGTCCTTATTCTCTTATTTATGACTTTTAGGTCCTGAATATTATTATTTTTATTATTTTTATTTTTTTTCCAATTCTTTTTTCATTATTTTTTTAAAAATAATAATTTCTCTTTATTTCTAATTTTATCACTGCTGATTAATAATTTATCCCATTATAATTTTTCCTTGTTTGATTTTTTTTTTGAATAAAATATTTTTAATATTAAAAGCGATTAATGTTAAATAAAAAAATAATATTATAGACCTAAAAGTCAAAAATAAAAGAATAAGAACTTGATAGTAAAAAAAAAACTAATATAAATATACAAAACTAACATTAGAAGTCTTCAAGGAGTTTTGCTCTAATATTAGAAGGTTTCAGGAGATTTTACTCAAAAAAAATTGAGTTCAAAATTAATTTTATTAAATTGTTCCTAGTTAAAAGAGTTTTGTTCTAAAAAGCTCAGTTCAGAGTTAATTTTATGAATTATTTTGAGTTCAATAGGTTTTGGTAAACAACTGAATTTTTTTAATAGACAGTTTTTAATAAATAAGTATTTAATGGTCAAGACGAATTGTAGGCAACGTTAACTAAAAAAAGGGTTTCTTTTAATACAATTGTTGAATATTGTAGAGGATGTTTGTGTAAATGTTTTTACTTCAAGAGGTGACACTGTAATTTTGACCAAAATTAATAGAGGATGTTACTGTAATTTTTCTAGATTTTTTTTTAATATTATTATTAAGTCTTGGGAAAATGCACAAATGAACTTTGGTTTAGCTAAAAGTGAGAGTTTCCTTTAGGCTTGTTCAAACATTAATTCCAACCGACCAATTACTGAACTAATCCAATCGTCCAACTAATAAATATGAAATAGTGAACAATGTTTGATATTGTTTGATGTGTGACATGGAGAAATTCCGATTTGTGGAAAATTGAAGACTAAATTATAATTGAGTGAGTGAAAAATTGGAAATTAGAACCCCCAACATAAAATTTCCTTGGTTCTAGGACCAGAAGCACAAAAATAGATTTTTTCTCTCCAGTTTTTATTAGGTTAAAAGGTTTTTTTACGATTGTTTATTATTATGGATTACGTGTGAATTGTTTTCAAGTAATGGAATTTGTGGGGTGAGAAATAAGGCGTCCTGAAAAGCATAGTACATTAGTACCGAGGACAACAATGTTACTAAGGAGGGTGTATTATGTGGTAAAATGGAAAATGGCCTTCCCGAAGTTTTTGACTATTGGAAGCTGTTTTTCAAGCTCTATTCAATTTCTTGATGGCTAAAAAAAAAATGTACTAATGGCAGCTGTAAATAGCATCAGAAAATCATTCTCATCGAGATTGAATAAGTAATTTTGAAGATAATTGTAGTGAAGGTCGACTTCGTGTCAATCTGAGGTGATGATTCAAAGATAAATGAGTTTAAGAAATCAAAAGAATAAAGAAAGCTGGCAGATTACTGCAGATATAGGACATTAGACAAAAGTTTATAAGACACAAGGTTTATTAATTTTGCAGTTCGCTCCCACCATGCTCGATGCACCTCATTTTGAGTTTATAAAACACATGCATCACCCAATATCTCATAGAAATTTTCATTTGGGTTGCTACATTTAAATGAATATAATATAATAGAATGTGTTATAGTTTGAATGAAAAACATATTTAAAACGTAATAAAATGAAATAAATTATAATTTGAATGAAGACATTTGTAATGTAATAAAATAGAATGAATTATAATTTGAATAAAAATATTTATAATAAAATAAAATGAAATGAATTATAATTTGAACAAGAGATAAAATGAAATAAATTATAATTTGAATAAAGATATTTGTAATGTAATAAAATAGAATGAATTATAATTTGAATAAAAATATTTATAATAAAATAAAATGAAATGAATTATAATTTGAACAAGAGATAAAATGAAATAAATTATAATTTGAATAAAGATATTTGTAATGTAATAAAATAGAATGAATTATAATTTGAATAAAAATATTTATAATAAAATAAAATGAAATGAATTATAATTTGAACAAGAGACAGAGATAATATATCTAGCATTCAAAAATATGAGAGATTATCATTCTCATTTCAAGTAGGAAAAAAATATTCTAATAATAATTTTAAAGAATATATTATTTACATAATTAAAATTTAATTGTTGAAATAAATACGTTTAAAGAGGATAATAGATAGTACACGAAGATAACTTGTTTTTCAATTTTTCACATTCTGTTTTTCAAAGTTACTCAATTTTGTTTCAAGTAACTTACGTTAACCCAAATGACATGAAGGTTATTAAATTTAAAAATCCTTTGGAAAGTCAAGTTGACATGCACAGTAAAAAAATGAAAGATTTGCACATTAGGACCATTTTAAATTAAGATTAAATAAAATAAAACTTCTGACAATGTAGTATGAACAACTGATAATCCGTGGAAGAATTATTTGAGTTCTACACTCCGGTAACTTTTCTTATACTACGAAGTAGTCAAAGTACGAAATTTTGTATCTTTTACTTTGACTGAAAAGTAGGAAACTTATTTATGTATTTGTGTCACACATATAATGTGTAAGTTGTATTTAATTATTTCGTCCAATCAAATATCAGCAGCAGTTAAAGCCGTTACTACTCTCAACCGACTATACAGAATTGACAACTACCTGGCCTATATCTCTTTATATCTCTGCTCTACACAATTTCAATTCAAAAACACACACCCACACACTCTCGCTCTCTCTCTCTCTCTCTCTGTCTCTCTCTATATATATATTATATATATATATATGATTGCCAATCCAATAAGTATTTTTTTTCTTTACGTAGGTATTTTTTTTTAACCGTTGGATCACCATCTAATAATGATCAAATGGCTATAATGAAGTGTATGAAAAGACGTGCATCATTAATATTCTTTCTTTCTCTTATTTTTTACAAAAAAAAAATATGCATGTTATGCATAGATAAAAAAAATAAAATACCTATTGGATTGGTGCCTTTCATATATATATATATATATAGAACCAAAGAAAGAAGGAGGGAGGAAAGGCAAGATTCTACAAGGACAGAGAAAGAGACCAAGATAGACAATTCCCTTCCTCCCTAATTTTCTTTTCTTGTTATTAAGTCTGTAACCCACTTTTTTATGTCTTAAACATCTTCTTCTTATTTCACCAGAGATAACTGGCAATGGAGTACAAACATGATGATGACGAATTAACCGATGTTCGATATGCTGTTCAAGTTGAGGAGACACTGTCCCGATATATATGCTGGTGTTTAAAAGATTTAGAGAAGGATTTTGAGGAGTTGAAGGTAGGAGTCACAGTGTTCAAGTTGAAGAACTCTGTCGAAAAATGGAATGAAAAAGCGAAAGAAAGTAGAGAAATAGGAAATAAGAGTTTGATGGATTTTCTGGAACGGCTTGAAGATCAATCCGGGGATGAAGAAACACAGGTCATTAATGAGGTAAAGGCTGTAGCCGTTCATCTTGGGATTGAACTCTCAGAGATTCTCATTGACTATTTCTTCTTGTTTGAACTGAACGAAATGATGGGGCTAATCGGATTTGTCAAAAATATGATCCAGCCTTTAAGAGTGGAAGAGAGTTCCATTATTGTTGTTGAGATGGTTACTTCTGTATTTAAGTAAATAGGCGAAACAATGGAGATCTATGCCGGTAAAAGAATATTCAAAGAAGGTTAAGGGGAAAGGCACTATGAATTATGATGATATCAAGATGAAAGAGTCATTTAAAGAAAGAGTAAATGGTGTCGTCTATGTGATCTTCTTTACTGTTTTTCACTTGGAAGCTAACTTATGTTGTCCGAACTTTCCTATGGAGTCGGTCATGGTAGGTCTATCGAGTTTTGTACTTTATCTCAAAGAATCATTTACAATATGATTGAGAAAAATAGGTTCCAAGATCAATGAGGTGAAGATGGAATTTGCATGTGTCCATGATCAAGATTCGGTTTGCATTGGTCAAGAAAATGTTGTAAGAAGAGATCAAAGAAATATGGTACACATTACTACTGTAATAATTTCCGTTAATTTTGCGATCAGATTTAGAGATTTGTGTTGGTTATGTTGAGTTAACAGGACCCCAAGATTGGTAGATACTCTTTCATGCTTGAAGAATTACTTGATTTGCTTTTGATTTTTTTTTTTCCCCCATCGTGTGCTTCTGACATTGTATTTTGGTCCTGGTTTAATATTACATTGGCAATACTAGATAATATAATTAAAACTGACTCTGTTTGGAGCCGATTCAGAGTATTGTAGCACTTTTGTTCTAGGAGAGATGAACTTTGTTTGAGCCAAAATTCAGAACTACTGATCTATAAACTGTGATTGGGTCTGAATTAGAAAGTAGATCAAAATCATATATTTCCATAAAGAATTCGTTACTCTGTCTAGTAGTAGAATGACCAAGTACTAGTTTCAGAATACTTGGTAATTAAAAAAAAAAAAAAAAGACACTGCTTTTGACAATTCAGGTTGTGGTAATTTTGTTTTTGTTTGCTTTGTTTGTTCTTTTCTTTCTTTTTTTTTTTTTAAATAAAAGAAGAAAGTCTTGGGAGAGTTAAACTGAATAAGAGTCCTATGTTTTGGCGAAGGGACACATACTTCCAAT
>JXTB01000037.1:358053-393050 GCA_002914805.1 Parasponia andersonii
GTGGAAAAAGTAAGAAATAAAGTATACAATAATTTTGAAAAATCTGGTTCTTCCATGAAGACCTTTCTTTATGCATAAACATAAAGTTGTCGGGTCACAATGTGTGGATTTCTTCAAAATAGAGGTCTAGGCTTTCGTAGTCTCGTCTTTTGTTTATTCTTGTTCAATAACGGCAGCAAACGCAGCATGAACAAAAAGTAGATCATAAAATCTAAAATGGTTGGTTTTAAATTATCTTTTTGTTCCTATAAAATTTTAAAACTAGAGTAATAGGGCTTAAACATTTTGAAATGTTTCTGGATAGTAATTTCCAAAATTTTGACATGCATATAGTTGGGAAGTGTTTTCTCAAGATTTTGATGCTCCTCTAACTCCTTTTAATTCGGGAAAAAAAATTAACATTTTACATTAGGCCTTAGAAGAAGAACATTTTGAAAGAACCAAATTAAATTAAATGGAAAATGTTATGAGAAGTTTTCATAAATCTCCATTGGCTATATGCTTGAGTGACAAAGAATCATGTATTTCAAGTAATTAAAAGTAGGATAAATAATTTTGTCGGTCCCTGAACTAAGTAAAAATTTCACTTTGATTCTTAGACTTATTTTGTCATATCAGTTATATTAACAATAAAATGAAATATTTACAACAGTTTTTTAATAATTTAAATACCAAAAAGTAAGACTTGTTTAAGGACCAATAAATCGTAATATAATACTACTATTAAGTTTTATTTTATTTCATCTCCTCAAATTGTCAACTAGGAACTTATTTTGTCACCACAAGTATTGCTCTCATTTCAGTGATATTTAACCTGACAAAGTTAGTTGTATGCCCCCACCAATACACCACGATGTTAAAAAACTGTTGTCTATAACAAACATGTTGCAAACGAGGCATCATTTTAGAAAAAAGACCATATATAAAAGTGAAAATATATCCGTCGTAATTGATTAACCTTTTATTATTAGATTTATAAGGTTAAATAACAGTTATATGGTATGACTTCCTATGAGTTAAAATCATGAGAGGTCCTTGAACTTTCATGAACATTGTTTTGTACTACCAATTGTCTCTAAACTCTTTTCAGCCATCCGAATACGTAAACTTGTTTTGTACTTCCAATTGGCTTCTTTACGCTGTAATGACTCTGCTGAGGCCAATGTTGAGTAAGCAAACAGATAAAATATGCTTTCGAGAGCATAGTTCCACAACTTACTCAAAACCACGGGGTAAACTTGTTATGTTTCAAATTCCTCCATTAATTAAACCGTTTCTACACACACTTTTCGTGAACATAATATGATTTCTTTAAAAGACTGAAAATAAGGTGCGGAGATATTATACTGGTTTGTAACAAGGAGATTAGAAGGTGCGGAGATATTATACTGGTTTGTAACAAGGAGATTAGAGATTTTAACTAGGCTTATGTATACAAAAAAAATGCGCTATTAGTGTAGTGTCTCTCTCTCTCTCTCCTGTGGAAGTGGCTCAAAATATGCTTTTTGGGATAGTGGTTTTATTTTACGAAAGTTGTTCATTACCTCATAATGTCGACATCTTATTCAATTACCACATCCTTGTCCCTCTCACTTCACTAAACATCTTAAGCTTTGCCTTTCTATGTCGCCATTTTCAACGTTCACTTTTGTTAATTCCTTCTCATAAATACCCTCCCAAGAAAACTCCCATGACCTGTCCATTCTAACAATCTCTCTCTCTCTCTCGCCATGAAGAAAGTGATCATCTTTTGCTTTCTACTTCTTCTTCCTCTACTAGTTGCTTCAGAATGCACATGTAGTGAAACTGGTAACGAGAACCGTGACAAAGCCAAAGCTTTGGAATTCAAACTAGTCGCAGTAACTTCAATACTCGTAGCCAGCGCAGTCGGCATCTCTCTCCCAGTCTTGGGAAAGAAAATATCGACTCTACGTCCCGAAAACGATATCTTTTTCATGGTCAAAGCTTTCGCAGCCGGCGTGATTCTCGCAACCGGTTTCATCCATGTTTTGCCGGATGCGTTTGACAGCTTGACCAGCCCTTGCCTCAAACGAAATCCGTGGGGGGATTTCCCCTTTGCCGGCTTCGTCGCGATGGTTTCAGCGATGGCGACGATGATGATCGACACATTCGCCACGAATTATTACCAAAGAGCGCATTTCAACAAGGCCTTGCCAGTGAAAGAGGACAGTAGTCATATGCATGAGGGGCATGTGCACGTTCACACGCATGCTACGCATGGCCACGCTCATGGCTCATCTTTCGTTTCCGATGATTTATCAACGGCGGATCTTGTTCGGCACCGAGTAATATCGCAGGTACATTTTTTTGGCACTTTATTCTGATTTCCCTTATTTTCAATGACTACTTTCCACTGTTTTCTCTGTTCCACTACTTTATTCGGTTTTCGACGGTCGAAATTGTTGTAAACCCTGCAAGTTACCCTGTTTTCTCGTCTGTGTATTCCTCTGTGTCCTTTGCTTTAGAGTCCTATTTCATGACATGTATTTATATGGATAATGGAACTGAATAATAATGTCATAAAACTTAGAACGTCAGATCGAAATGAGTAGAAAATGGAGTTGATTTCTGTACATCTCAGTTAATCATCTAAGATCAAGCTGCTTCTATTTTATGGATACTTTTAAGGAGACTGAATTAAGTTACAATCAGTATTCTGTTCGAACCAATCCCCTAGATACAAGAGTAAAATCCCAACCGTGAAACAACTTTCAGTTGGTTGATAACCAAATTCGCCACATAGCCACTCAGTCTACACTTCGGTCAACAACTGAGCTGGACTGCTGACATGGAGAGGAGTACCTTCTTGAATCTGGACAATTCTCTGACAAATAATACTCTGTTTCCTCTGTTTTCTCTTTTCCTTCATGATTTACTACAAGTTACTCTGTTTTTCCCCTGTTTTCCTCTCTGCTTAATATTTTGTTGTGTAAAATTTTTTCAGTTTTTGACAAACGACAAGAATGAAGCAGTACATATATACGTAAAAGTAACTTATGAATCATGAATATATGTAAATCTATCTTTATAGAACTGCATAGTACTACATGCAGATGTGTTAGTCACATTACTCTATTTACTTCTCCTGTTTTCTATTGTTTTGTTTAGTCGTAAATTTAATACATGTCTAAATTTACCAGCATACTGGTGTTATTAAACTTTAAAAGTTTTGACTAGTAAATTAGAGCATTCAGGCGAGATATATATATATATATATATATAATATATGGGCACCAATTCATTAGTTTTTTTTTTTTTTTATCTATACATAAGTATCAATTTAGTCAATAAACATTTAGTATCAATTTAGTCAATAAAAATTTAGCAGGTAGATTTTTTTATTATAAAAAATAAGAAAAAAAAAGAGTATTAATATTGCATAATATCTATCAATTTAGTCAATAAAGATTTAGCATGTAAATTTTTTTATTATAAAAAATAAGAAAAAAAAAGAGTATTAATATTGCACAATATCTATTGGATTGCGAACCATATATATATATATATAAATACTAAATTGGCATAGATGAGCATTGTATTGTGTTTATTGACAGAGTCCAATAACGAGACGTTTATGAAAAGTTAATAACGTAGTTTTCCGTTTAATCGTTGAACTTGCTCCATTAATATAGAACAACAAACAATAATCAATTATTTGTGATCGTAAATATAGTTTAGGTCTTAGCATTTTATTATCATTTTTCTTTATTGACTTCTAATATTGACCCTTGTTTTAGAATAAGATTCTTTCATAACTTTATGAAAGATACATGAGAAAATATAATTTTCACATATACATTTAGAACAATAAACGAAGAATAGAATAAGATGACGCTTGCCCTTAATTATTTGTTTTCTATAATAACGAGTACCACTCCAGTGATGTTTATAGCATTTTCTGTTCTCTGCTCTTCGATGTAACAATAAGCATTATTTTACTATTTTCAATGTTATACAGGTATTGGAACTGGGGATTGTGGTGCATTCAGTAATTATTGGCATCTCTTTAGGTGCTTCATACAGTCCCAATACGATCAAACCTCTTGTGGCAGCTTTAACGTTCCATCAATTTTTCGAAGGCATGGGTCTCGGTGGGTGCATTTCTCAGGTAATATTTTCAAGCTTTTGTCCAGAGAGTACAATTTTTTTTTTTTTTTTGGTTTTATTGACAAAGATGGTAGAAATAGTAGGATGTCAATGTAGTTCCGATTCCATTCTCTGAGCTGAGAATTTTTTTTTTCTTTTTTCTTTTACGGAGGGAAAATCTGAGCAATTATTGAAATATATATTTATATAAATCCAATGGTTCACAAGCATTCTCTCATGGTTGTTATTTTGTATAATTCATTTTTCATTATTGGTTTTCTTTCCAATGTCATTCATGTTTGAAGAAGCCGTTCAAGAGTAGGGTAAGGAATATACTGCGCTAGGTTGTAGTTGAGTTGAGTTGAATAGAGTAGAGTGGTGTAGGGATTGCTTTTTGTTCTCCACTACCACTAAATGTCTGCCGCGTTTAGAGCCTCCCATTGCTCTCGCGTTGATTTGATTCGATTGGTTTACACAGCATTTTTATTTATTTATTTATTTTTTAATTTTAGCTTTTTCTCTGTTTTTTTTTTTTTTTTTGTCATTCTATACGACGTCTGTAATGTTTGGTATTATATCGACTTTAATATGAATTTTTATCTTTTTTTTTTAAAATAGAGTTTAACTAATAATCTTTATTTGTTATAAATTAAAAACAAAAATATTTAATACTATCCAAATTCCACCATATCCGATTAGGAATAATAGGTTTTCACGCCTACTCTTGATGTGATTCTAACCTAAAACCATAATTTTAAGTAGTGGGTACTCATACCACTTGACCATCTACTTGGTAGTATAAATTTTATCGTCTAATTATAATTAGTCGATTTAAATTGATACATTATATATTGGTATTATATAGTGCCTCGTAAACCGTAAACCATCAACCATCTTTATATATACATACATTCGTTGATTATATATATATATAGGGCACCAATCTAGTAGGTATTTTTTTTTTTATCTATACATAGGTATCAATTTGGCTAATAAAAATTTAGCATGCACATTTTTTTATTATAAAAAGTAAAAGAGAGAAAATACATTAATAATGCACATCTTTTCATCCACTTCATTATAGCCATTGGATCACCATTAAATAGTGATCCAACGACTAAAAAAAAAATACCTACCCATAGGTAAAAAAAAATAAAAATACCTATTGAATTGGCAACCATATATATATATATATAAGTATATAAGATTTAGTTTAAATGGTTATAATAATATAATAATATTTATCTATGGATGGTTATAGTAATTTTAGGGATTAGATTTATAACTAATACTTGTGAACAATTTAGTAGTTGGCTATTTATTATTATGAAAATTAGTGAATTAATTAAATGCTATTATTGATAGGTAACATGATGCTTACCTATTGACATGTCATTTATTTAAATTATTTTTTATCTAAAAAGAATCTTCATTTAGAGGTTTTTTGGCATGTGTGCCCCCTTAATTTTTCATGATTGGCATTATAATCTCAGAATTAATGTTTTTAGCAATTAAGTCGTTGAGTTTACAAAAGAATTGCAATTAAGACCAATCCATCAAGGGGTGTTAGGTTTTTGACATAATTTCGCATGTGCTAGTGCTAGTTATGTGCAAGAGTCTTGAGCGGCACTTTTTGTTGCCTATTTGTTTGGAAGGAATAAAAAGTGATTAGGGATTTTTGAGAGAGATGAAATTTTAAAATTCAAATTTTAGATTAATTCAAAAATAAAAAATAACTGGAATTAAAAAAAATCAAAAATTTAGTTTAAGTTAAATTTTAAAACTACTTATATATCTTAAAAAAAAAACTACTTTAAATGAAAAGAAAAAAAGGATATATTTTTGGGGTTGCCAGTGACCTCACGACAAACACTGCCATGGGAGTCGTGAGGTGCAACCCTAATCGGTCAATCCCCACTCATCCACTCACGTACTTTGGGTCATGGCCACTTATCTAACCCACGTATTGGATCCATTGATGGAAGCTCAAACCATACGACTCCATGGTTGTAAACTTATAGTCCTTTGCGTTTGGCTCACAGTAGCCACTCGTCCGTCCCGTTTGACTCCCCTCTATCGACGGCAGAGCCATAGGTCTCGAAGCTTATAATGAGAATTGAATTGGATACGGGGTTTTTAGTTTTCATATTTCAATATTGAAAACATATACATATGCATACATACGTGTGGATTTTGTCGGAGGGCGATTTGGGCTCTTCAAGTTTTCCAGAAAATTTCGACCTTTTTTTGGATTAGTTTAATTTTAGATGTGCAACGAATACAATGAGAGAAGTTCAAAGGTAATGATTACTTAATGTGATCGAAAAACTACTCGTTATGTTCTTTCTATTATTGTTTACTTTGCAATTAATCTAAAATTGAATTTACAATTTTCTTTTTTTGAAACAACGATTTACAAAATTTTTACTTTTGCCCTTAAAACCCCAAATTTCTTTCTTTTCCCTCCAAACAATTGGGTGGTAATGAAGTACCAAAAATGCCCTTCTTCAGAAACATTTCACATGATTTTGCACATGTTTCAACTTAGGTAATTTAGATATTTATAACTAAGGACAAATTCAATAGTAATAGATTAATAATTCCAATTTCATACTTAAGCCTACAAAAAATAACACAAAGATCNTAGGTAATTTGGTCGCTTTATGTGTAACTTTGGGCTTGTTTAATGGTAATAAGCTAATAGTTTCAATTTCATGATAAAGTTAAAAATAACTCAAAGAAGTAAATTTAGGTAACTAGTAGTCACTTTATGTGTAGTTTGAGAAAAATTCAGTGGTAATAGGCTAATAATTTTAATTTCATACCAAAGTCTACTAAAAATAGCATAAATTTTTTAATTTAGGTAACTTAGTCACCTCATGTGTAACTTGGGGCTATTTCAATGGTTATGATAGATAATATTTCCTATTTCATACTAAAATCTACTGAAAATAACACAAAGATATTAATTTAGGTAATTTGTCACTTTATGTGTAACTAGGTGTTAATTGAATGATAATAGGCTATGAGAAGGCTGCCATGAGTTGATGGACCACTTTAGACCATAGCCAGAGCTTTTTTTTTATCGGTCTATCTTTATTTCAATTAGTACATTGAAGTAAACATATCCTTTATGTTCATTATCCACAAGACTAAAGGACACTCCGTTTGGAAGAAATATTGGTTAAATGTTTATTTTTATGATAGTTTTCTTTTTGAAAATTCAAAAATACTTTATAGATTATAAAATATAGGGAACAAGAATTTAAATATGATTTGAAATCATAGTCATTCAGCAGCAATGAGATAATTATAGCTTCATGAAGTCGTACGATGTTCATATATGTGTATTATATTTTCTATCGCATATCACTAAATTAAATAAATAGCCAGTTCGTATATAAATCTATACAGGAAACTTTATATAGAGATGTTATTAAATAGCCCAGTTCGTATTTAAATTTATATATAAAATACGAATTAATTATTTATTGCCCCAATATGTAAAAATTACCATTTAAAAATGATAATTAATTAATTTAAATTATTTATTGGCAATTTTAAAGTGGAATGTAGATTTGAAAATTATTTTAAAAAAAAATCAAAATGGAGTAGGTAACCTGTCGGAAAACTTTTATTGCATGTCACTACAAATGCCAACTCAACATCTCTAATTAATAATTACCCTGATATCAATGTTCTTTTCTGTAACTATTCTATTCATGGTCAGAGAAAAAAAAGAAACAGAAGTCTCCCATATATATATATATATATATGTATATATACTAAAGGGTAGATATAACTCTATCTTATACTTTTGGGGGGCTTTTACTAAAATGGTTGATTTTGACACTTCGTTATAATAAAGGACCCCTTTTAATTGTTTAGACCTAAAAGGCCAAATATATAGGCTGATATCAAGTATATAAATTTTCTAAAATATAAGGTCATTTACTATAATGAAACGTTAAAAAACAATTGGGTACAAAAATTTGCATGGTATCCTGCGATTGATTTTAAATCATCAATTCAACCAATATTTTGATCTATTAAAGCATTTTCCCTCTCATTCTTGTTAAAAGTTCACATATTCTTTCTTGATAGTATGCATAATGATATAACAAAAAAGAAAAAAAACTTACTATAACGTTTGAAATTATATGCACATGATATATATATATATGGGCATCAATCCAATAAGTATTTTTTTTTTAAACCTATGCATAGGTATCAATTTAATCAATGAAAATTTAGCATACACATTTTCTTATTATAAAAAATAAGAAAGAGAAAAAGCATTAATAATGCACGTCTTTTCGTGCACTTCATTATAGTCATTGGATCAGTATTAGATGTTGATACAACGGCTAAAAAAAAATAACTACTATAAGTTAAAAAAAAATATTTATTGGATTAACGGCATATATATATATATATATCTATATGACCATGTATATAGTCCATATTATAGGCATAAAATAAATATAGGAGGTGAAAATAAACAAGTAGAAGACAAGAGAGGCATTCCCAGTCCCAGATATACAAAATGTTTATTTATTTTTTTTATGTTTTCTTTTCTTGTTTTTTGTTTTTTTTTTCAAAGAAAAATCATAGTATAGTATATAGTCCTCATTAATCCTCAAGCATGTGGGTTATGCGGTTCTGTTTTTACAGGATCACAACTTCTAGTACTGCGTTGAAAGCCTTTTAGATTTTAAAACTGGCCAAGGACAGGTATGTGATTTTGGACCTATAGCTTTTGGGGGAAAGCGATGTGTGGGAAGTTTCCTTTTTTCCCATCCTTCTAACTAGCAAATTTCAATGCTGTTTTTTTTTTTTTTTTTTTTTTTTTTTTTTTTATTTTTTTTTTTTTTTTTTTTTTTTTTTTTTTTTTTTTTTTTTTTCAGTTTGTTGACATTAATTAATCCAATTACCATGTGATTTGGTTATCTTGATAACTTTGTTTTTTGGGTATTGTTGCTAATAGAAGAACGGATCCAAAAAAGTAGTGATAATAATAAGTTTCAGCTAGTGGATTACTGGATTTCAATGAATTGAGGCAACCTAAATTTGACACTTTGTAGTTATTGGACATAAAATCATGGCTAAACATAGAAAGACTAACCAAAACTTTCTGTCATTGATGTAATATAAGCCAGCTTTCACCAAAAAAAAAAAGTAATAAAAAAGTGAAATTAAAAAGCTAGGGTGATGCTCTGATACTTCTAGCTATCTCTTGAAAAGGATTGGATAAGAAAGATATAGAGAATGTTTCTCAATGTGGGTTAAACTTTAAAAGCACTCATAAAGTCATAATTAATCTAGGTTGACTTTTGATTGTGGTGGTTATTATGCATAATTGATTCCTTGTTCTTTTCATCACTAGATAATTCAGAAATATTCTACATTAATTATGTACAATTTTATATGTATAGGACTGTGTTTTCAGGGGACTCAAATCTATGAAAATTACTAAACTAAGTTTCCCAAGCTCCGAAGTGAAGGATCACTTTGGGATTTAGCTATATAATAAGTTGATAACATTTTGTATACCTTTCATTTTTGGATATTGACCAACTTCACTTACTTACAAGATATGATGTTCTTAAACATTTTAAAGTAGGCTTTAGTTTCATTTTAGGAGGAAAAAAATGAATGAAAAAAGAATAGAAAAACGTAGGTGGAGTGGGTTAATGCCACTTGTCCAGTGCCTAAGTGTAGATATTTTACCACAGGTACCAAACTGGGAGAAGGAATTAGATCAATCAATTATGGGAATCCAACACCTGAGGTCTGTACTCAGATGAAATCTCAATCACAAGTCTGGACTAGATATGGTTGTTTTAGTACGGAGGGAATAATCAATTATGATTCGTTGAATTCCTATAAATAAGCAAAAAGATAAAAAGGAAGAGAAACTATATAATATTATTATAAAGACACGCTCACACGCGTCAAAACAAAGTTAGCTCCATACTTCCATTGATTATTAAAAGAAAATTATTTATCAACATGATAAATGTTGATATTTTCCAAGAGTTTCGTTTCGGTAAAATGCGTTAGAATGATAATTACACCTCCTCTTTTCTCTTTCAAAGTTTAAAAAAAAAAAAAAAATTATAACAGACGACTTTGAAATAACAATCAATTTTCTAATGAATTTTGCTGAGGACGTGCATATGACGTTCAATATTTATTTACGCCAATTAACGACTTTAATGTAACAAATCTTCCTTGTCTTAGAATCGACTTGTAATTATAACATACGTATCAAATTATAAATAGAAAGAAGAAAAGAATGGGGTATTGTTCTTGGAAAGAAGCACCACCTTTTCCATCATTCATGCATATCTTGATGTCCTGCAAGACCTTGTCTGGAATATCTTGTTCACTGGCCTACCTTTGCTCATGTTTAGGATTGTCGTTTTGGTTTTTATTTTACTACCTTTGTGGGCCCTACCCCTTCTTCCCTTCTCTCTCTCTCACCTTGATCTTGCTCATACCTCACATTGCATCAACAAATGTGAAACATATACATACATATATAATTATGTACAAAGTAGAATACAACATTAAAATACAACACAGAAACATATCTACAACTATATCTTGATAACTATATAGTATTATATCACATCCCATCTCTCTCTCTCTAGACCAAAAAAAAAAAAAGGAAAAAAAAAGGCAAAAAAATAGCACAAAGCACCCACCCACACACACACACATTGCAAGTCCAGCATATTTTCTTGCCTCCTTATTTAACAGCCTGTCAAGGCTAAATTATTAACACCATNAAAGAGACTGGTTTTTTCTTTTCTGGCCTGCCAAGCAGATTTGCTGGTACAGCGGTGTCAAGGAATCTTCTCCGAATTCACCACCGTCTTCTTCAGGCTTAGATTGCTCCGTCGAAAGGGTACGGAAAGAAAGTAAAGGAGAGCATATTTGAATCATGTAGCTGGGTTGCTCTCCTGAGAAAATTCTGCTTTCTTTTTAGCTTCACCATCGTCTGGTCTGATATGAGTTATGATTTAGAGACTTGTTTGGTTGAGAGGAAAATTGGCATGAAGGTGGAAAATTCTCAATGAGTTTCATATGTGAGAATCAGAATCTTGGTCTCTTTCTATTTCAGGTAAGAAGATGAAGAATCATACAAGGAAAAAATAGAAAAAAGTTTTTGAGTCAATTCAGTACTACTGCTCTGTTCTCAGTTATTAGACCAACCTGATATTTGTTTATGTTTATTGGGTTGTTTTTATCTCCTGAACCCATTTCAGGAATTGTTGAAATGAATCTGAGATTCTCGTTTCTTTTGATATTTTTTTTCCATTTGAAGGTCTTTATGGGGGGTCCAATTTTGATGGGTCTTCTTTATTTTTGGTTGTTTGTTATTTTCTATGCATATATGCAGAGAGAAACATGCCAAAAACATCTACAGGGGAAAGATGACATTTGTTAAAAATTTATAAGTGAACAGTACTTGAGAAGGTTTTAAAGGTTGTTGTTATGTTTATAATGGTCCCCTAATTGTGATTTCACTGATATTTTTATTTTTTATTTTTTTCTTGCTTTTGAGTTCCTTCTTGACTTTTTTTTTTCCCTTCCTCAAACACCCTCAAGTGTTTGATGATTTCATCATGTGGATAAAAGGGCCTTAATTTTAGGTTCAGAAAGAAGTGGACACTCTCCTAGAGAGCAATTCCCAGAAAATGAAGGCCACTGTTTTGGCCAATGATGGTGCTTGTAGAAATACTTTGAACAAGAAAGTTAGGCAGACCCACATACCATTTTTGGTCTCACTATTGCCCACATCCCATTTTCTGTCTTTTCTTCCTTCTTCATTGTCTGGGTACTGTTTGATTACACTTTGGGAGTTCCCTATGCAAAACTGAACCATGCTTTTTGTTCCCTCATTCACTCCCAAGCCTCTATTCTCCCCGCTTTTTTTTTTTTTTTTGGTTGACAAAACCGGCCTCTTTTGCTAATACTAAATATGAAGCCTGCATTTTGTTTACCATAAAGGAAACCAATAAAATCCGTAAGCACCAATTTTGGTATGTAAATCCAGCTGTTGATCAGTGGAGTTTAGAAAATGTGTTCCACTAAATGCCCAGATGTGTTATAGGATTGGCCTCTCACAATAGGTTGTAGACTGCTCCACATGATCTGATCTTTCCTTTAGTGTTTGGTGCTTAGATATGCAGAATAAGAATAGTAGCATCTGGGGTCGGCCCTGTCTCCACCTTAACATAGTGGCATCTCACATCACCCCAAACACCACTCAAATTCAAAGAAGATTATGAGAAAGAAAAGTGAAAGAATTCATAAATGATATTTGAGTAATAGTCTTTTCTTTTTTTTTTTTTGGCCATTTTGTTTTTAAAAATGAATTTTGTTCTCTTTTCGCAGTTTTAGTAGAAGATAGTTCTGGATTTCCTCAAACATGTATGCTAAATTTTCAGAAGTCAGCGAGAAGTCTGACTTCCATATCACTTTCAGGTATGGGAACCAAAATTGAATTTGCCATCAATCCATTAGGAAGCTCAGCAAATAGCAAGCGCTTTACTGGACTCGGTGTGGATGATTGGGACTATTTCCAGAACAGTGGGGTGAAGGTGAACTATTCGAAGACCGGGTTGGAAGACAAAATTCAGAACTCCATGGACAAGAACAATGTGGATTCCGTCAAAAAGACAATGCAGATGCATGAAGACATCTTTAAGCACCAGGTATAACTCCAATACTCGTCCATGTCCTGCATATTCCTTGTTGGGATTGCTTGAGGTCATAATTGCTAGTTGATCAATATTTTTTTTTAATGAGAATTTTCATGACCTCATGATGGAAAAGAGTGTGTTTTACTGAGGGGAATTACAATGTAAATAATGATTGAATTCCACTAGAAAGTAATTTGACAGATCTAATTCTCGTTGGTTCTAATGATTAATCATGTACGGTTGATCGATCATTGACTTCTTGTCCGATGCCTACATTACTCACGATAGTATGAACTTTAACAGAAAACTGCTATCTGTATAGATATGGCAAAACAATCAAGTTACTAAAACTTCAGTTTGTATGCAGTACTGTATTGCTTCTCATAGCCGTCTTGAATAGGACAATCTTCCAAACACATTGTCATTATAGCTAAGTTTGAACTGAGGACATTGATGCTGGTGACATCATATTTAACAAAAAGCTAAAAATTGCAGGTAAGGGAACTGCACCGGCTGTATAGCGTTCAGAAGAAGCTGATGGATGAGCTGAAGAAAGAAATTAAGCAAAGCAAGCTTTGGGATCCCATGAGTAGACCAGGTATCGAACATTCTCAGATAATTAACTGGCAGCAATCAGCGAGTAAACTGACTCCGGGAGCTAGCTTTCATATCCAGAGCTTGAGAGATGATCTAAACTCAAGAGAGTGTAGTGGTAGTTGCTCTGCAGACACCATGAGAATCTCAAGGGGGTTTGATCTTGAAAGGCCTGCAGAGGAAGACATCTCTACTGGAGTCAGTGCCATCGATGAAGATCAAGGAGGTCGAAGCTCTAGCATTGTCCCCAAGAGTAGGAAGATGAATATAGATTGCCCTGATGAAGATAGCGAAGTGGAGCTGACACTAAGCATTGGAAGTAGCCTGAGCAAGAAGAGATCGAATCCGAAATCCCAAAAGGACATCAAAGAGCTTGATTCATCTGCTTCATTTAAATCGGATAGAGGAGAAGACTGCAGTGGCCCCACAACCCCCATGAGCAGCTCTAGTGCAACATTTGACCAAGATAAAAAGCAGCCACGTTGGCTTTTCAATGGTTTAAAGCTCAAATAGGATCTCTTTAACTTCAACTTGTATGTGTGTATCCTTTCAAAATTGACACGGACCACTGAATTAATACACGGTTCATGCATGATTGAGATTCTAATTTAGTTGCCACTTCAATAAATGGACAGTTCCGAAACCCCATTTCTGGGCCTTTAACTGTCGTATATAGGATCATTTAGAACTTCGGTCACTCTACTTTTCTCATTAATGCACTACCTTTATCTGCAAGAAAAGTAAGAGCAAAAGAACAATGTTCATTCTTTCTAGGCTATTCACTGGAAAAAGAGAAATTTTTGGTCCAAGACTAAAATAGAAGTTAATATATCCTAATCTACTTGGAAGTATACATCTATATTGAAAGCTAATGATCATGACTAACTCAACTGATCAATAATTTTATAGATGACCAAAGATACTGTATTTATTCAATATATTTATTTATTCTTTCTGAGAAGGATGGCCTACCAATAAGCCAAAAAGGTGGCAGAAATGACAATGACAATGATTACTGTTATAGATTGATCCTTCCTGCAATCTGAACTGTGTATAATGGTGGTGGGGCAACCGAGCAGAAACATTAATGTTTAATCTGAATTTTGTCCCCAAGTAATTGTCAATTATCCCCAAAAACAACATATATAGTTGCAGATGACAAGTCTCTCTCACTACATAATGAAAATGCACATTGTTTTTAATGCATCCACAAATTGAGATTCCTATATAATGACATAAAATATAGTGTCTAATATCAACTAGATTACAGATATATATATATATATATATATATATATACACTATATATGCAAAGACTATATATAAATTTTTGTGTCTAATTGTTCTTTAATTAATATTAAAGCCATAAATACGAAAAAAATACGATTGACTGAGGCTACATATAGAGCAGGAACAACTTGTTTTTTTTTTTTTTTTTAAATTTTATTTTATGAAAAAACCTTGAGTTTTTCCTCATATCAAATAAAATCTTAATTTTTTTTTAATTCTAGCAATAAAAATCTTGAATTTCTAATTATATTGAATAAAATTTTGAGATTTTGAAATCTAATCCAATTGAATCCAAAACAGACATCTAATCAACAAATATATAACATGATTAAGAAACGATTTTATTTTTCAAGTATTCTATACTCATGAATTATTTTTTAAAATTTATTTTAACTAGAAAAATCAACATTTTCAATAGAGAAGGATATAGCTTTTGCCCATTAGAGTACTCGTTAATGAAAATAGCCTCACATGTCGCGTATTATAATGTACAATAAGAAAAAATGAATTATTTAACTAATTTCATAGACTAATTTGATTCATTTTTATAATCTAAAGATTTTATTTAATATAACTAAAAACTTAAGATTATTTTTTTGGCTAAAATTAAACAAAAACAAAGTTTTTTTTATATATAATTGAAAACTTGGGGTTTTTTTTCCTTTTGCTAAAATTAAAAAACTTAGGGTTCTTATCGAAAATAACTTGTAAAATTATATATATATATATATATATATATATATATATATTTATATATATATATAGGTCACACTCTAATAGTGATTTTGTCATTTACCTATCCATACTTACAATAATTTTGACTATTAAATATAAATTAAACGGTTGTGTTTTAGTGGTTAATTAGCCAAAAAAATTTGGAGTATTCATTATTTATTTTACTATCGTTAATTATTTTTTATTTAATTCAATGAATTCCATAATCCCATTTCTTCATCTTAACAGCGTTAAAATTCTTTTTAACACTATTAACTTTTTTTTTAAAAAAAATAAAACATGTTAACTATTTTTATCCAAAAAAAAATTCTTTAAAAGATTACGGCATTATTATTGCATTATAATATGCTTAAAAAACATTCCTTATCTGCATTTTTTTTGTTAGTAACGTGATTTCTTTTTAATTTATAAAGTTATTTTCTTACTTTACCTTTTTTTTATCTCCTTTTTTACTTACGTGGTGTTTTTTTTTCCAGACAATGAAATGAACATAATTTATTTTAGTTGTTTTCCTTTATATTTTTTTTAATTTATTTTTTTTTTCATTTATCTCCTTTAGAAAATAAAACTTGTATTGAAATTATAAATCCCAAAATGAGAATCAATAAAAAAATAGATTTTTTTTTTCATTAAAGCTCTTGGAATAAAGTCTTAATGAAAGTCCCAATTTTTTTTCATTATTATTTAACTGCAAAAAGGAAACATTATTCAATAAGGAATAGGTAAGTAGTCTTCTTTTTATATTTATTTATGTCACAAAATTGCCAGGTATATTTGTTTTTCTTTTTTCTTTTGCTCTTCTTAACTTGTATTGGTATTGTTCATGTATTATGCATATATATGAGAGTTCTACGTTACATGATGTAACTGAATTAGGATCAATTAAATTAATGGCTAAGTATTGTTATATTACAACTTACAAGCTATAAATGTAGCTTATTAACCCATACAAGGTGATTATATGCTTAGCAAATGCTCCTATAGACTATTTTATAACTTAAAATGATCATTTTTTTTTTTAAAGTTGATGTCTATTTGGTAATTAGGAGATTTTAGTATATTAAAGTCGACGTCAGTATTCTATTAGTATATGTCAGTGTCTTTTTTTATTTATTTTATTTTTTAGTTACATGTCTGTTGATGTGCATTTTATACACTTATCTTAGAGTTTTTAATCTTGTTTAATTGTGAAATTCTTATTTTTATTGTATTATTTTGATGTTATTTTATGTTTATATTGTAGGAAATGAGAAAGTTTGAGTTTGGTATCAATTTGGTGTTAATTGGAGTCAAATCAGCCAAAATATTGTAGATGTATCGAGAGAGGTACCCTTGAAAGGGTATAGCTATGCCTCTAGGCAGCATAGGGGAGGTCTCCCCCAACACATGTGGCATAACTGTGCTACTAATGAGGTGTGACTGGCCTTTCTTTTCCTCCCGACACATGTTTAATGACTTTTAAAGGTCAAGCCACTCCAATTTGAAGATCCAACAGTAGAGATTCATCTATTTTTTAAGTGTGCCTAAATTTGATATAGATAGATAATTGAAAAAAAGGTGGAGCTACACTTTCGCAGATTTTGGAGGAGCAAAAATCACCAAATTGAGAGAAACTTTGGGGCTTGGTTCTTTGAGATTTTCTCTTTGAAATTTTTTGGGGAATTAAAGCTTAAAGACTTGTCATGATAGAAGTCATCAAAGTAATCAAACTAGTAATTTATATACCTCTTATGTCATTATCCTAGAAAACCTAATACAATGACAAAAAGAGTCAATCTCACAAGAAATTGGTCCAATTGCTAAGCTATTAATCCTATAAATAAAAAATCGGGGATTTTATAATAAAGAAATAAATTGAAAATAAAAACAATAAGATAGATAGGTTAAAGGATTATTCTCTATTACTAAACAATCAATCAAAATAATTGTCAAATGTGATGTTCAATAATTCATCAAAACTACCAACCATAGATAGCACAAGTTCATACTACCCCAATCTTTCCTTAGATAAACTATACAAAATAAGCTCTTTATCTAGATCCTATCAATTACACAAACTTGAACAAACTCTCTTAGTTTAGTCTAATCAATGCAGTAAGTAGAGAAAGGTAGGTTGATTCTAGGTAATAATCATACAAGCTCATATTATATTTAACCTATAGTGCACTCTTTATCATGGTTAACAAACCACCATCTCATAAATTCAATTAACTATAATTTACTACTTATGATCAAAATATTTAAATAATTACGGATTTAGAAATTTAACCTAGTTTATAACTTCTATCATGTTCATCTAGTTGTACATCCAAACAAAGCATAATAGAAATCATGAAAAGGAAGAAGAAACGATGAAGATGGTTATAGCGTGCACTCTTTGGCCTCCAAACTCTCTCTCATCTTAATTCTCACTCTTTCTAGCCTCTAAGGTATTTCTAAGTGTTTAGGTATGAATATTTTTGTGTTAGAGAAGTCTTTTTATAGTATCAGAGAACTTAGAATTGTCAAAAGTTAGTTAAAACCTTCAAAAGAGAAGTTTCCCTTTTTGACTGGCGCTGCAGCACTGGATGTTTGGCACTATAATAATGTTTGGTACTATAATGCCAACATTCAGTAGCATAGTTCTTGTAGACTCATGGGTTGGCATCGCAACACTGAATAGAGCACCAACCCCTGAAACTCCGAATTCTAGCTTTTCATAATTTGCTTCATTTTTGTGCAATTTTGGCTCTGTTTCATTCTTTATCTTCCAAAACACCTACAAATATAAAAATAATTGTAATAACCTAAGAATTATAAGAAAACAACCAAAATTAGTATAGAGGAATATATCAATTGATGCTCAAATATGCACCTATCACATTATTATAGTTTTTCTTCTTCTTATTTTCCTCTTTATTTTCCTTACTTGAAGATGTAATTTGTTGGTAAATTGACCTAACACTTAGAAAAATCATGCATGCGTGCAGATATGGAAATACATGATCATATCATGAACATAGCGGAAAAATAGCAGATTTAGGTTTTAAAATTTTACATGAAAATAGTTTTCATAACCATATAACACACATGCATCATATATAGGATCATGTACAACATAAATCAAATCTAGATACAAAACCCTAGAGATGAGATTAGGATTTACCTCTTGTAGTATGTTCCTTCTTGATCTCCTTATTGATGGTGATCAAATCTCCAACCCTAGATCTTCTTGTCTATGCTCTTGCTCTTGGTTGATAAAGTGAGTGGGCACCAAGTCGAAACCTTCGTTGGAGAACGATCAAGAACGTCTTCTTGATCCTATGGAACACTGGGATGTGAGATGAGACTATAAGATTGTAGAAAATATTTTTCTCTCTCCCTTAGCCTAGGTTGGCTAAATTTTCTCTCCCTCTCCCTATGTCTTATGCGTGTGACTCCTTAGAGTTATTGTATAGTTTTTTCTCTCATATATCTTATATATATGAGACCCAAAACTACTAATCCTAGTCTAATTAGGATTGGGCTTGTTCTCCAATTTGGGCTTTGGGTGTATTTTTATAAATATGTTCAACTCATGAAACCTATTTATAAAAATACCGACTTCTGTGTAGAATCATTATTTTATACAGTTTCATGAAACTTATTTCACAAATACCACCAACCACTTAATTGAGCTAGACAAGGGATCTAATGGATCCAAATAATCTAAGCTCCAATAATATGATAAATACATAATAACTCTTATTATGGTATTTATATAAATATTATTAATAAAGGGGACTCTCCACTTAAGGCCTAATACTGCACTCTTAGATTAAATGTCATCCCTTTAATAGAGATTTAATCAACTAATCTTGATTAACTAACCCATCTAGCATATTCTATACCATATATATAATCCCTATACAATGCCGTAGTTAGATAGGTAAAATTAACGTAATACCCCTCCAACACCTATTTGCCTCTAAGTTACCATCTTTCTATCAAGGAATAACATTGTCGATAATTTGTCTTCAATGGCCATTTAGACAAAATTATCAACCAATTCACAAAGTGAATACTAAGATCTTAGATTTAATTATTCCATGAATCTTGAAAGAACTTAAAGTGGCATTAATGTATAGTGTCCTTAATTATTTGGTGTTCTCATCAATTCATAAGCCATAAGCTCCAATATGCCAGAGTTCACCTCTAACTTCATAGAGGTTAGTCTTTTAACAAATCAAAAGACTATAACCCATAAAAGCAAGTCCAGCCAAACATTAAGGATTAAGATTTATATGCGAAGAGCTAGTTTGTGATAATATAAGAATTGAGTTACAACACTCTAATTCTTTATATTACCTGATCTAGTTTAATACACATAACTTGTTTATGTTGTATTAGTATTTTTATCAGAAGTCAGATACTTCAATGATTTGAGACATATCATTCCCATTGAGATAGACAAACACTACAACCTATAGTAAATAAAGTATTCCATCTTTATTTACAGATTGTAAACTATTTCATTTAGACTTAGATAAAGAAACAAATCTCTCCATAATTAACACTTAATCATGTTTGTTTCTTTATACACATATAAAGTCATGGAATTTTTTTCAAATGACTAAACTATTCAATTAAGATAGTTTAATCTAGAAAATATCATAATTTCATATAAGATATATTTATTTATACTCAAAAGATTAAAATTGGAAATATGCTTTTTAGGGCAAAAATCCCAACACTGACAAGATGGCGGTTTGTCGGGGTCTCATCCCTGCTAGGCTCGCACCATAGGGGATGAGGAAAGCAAATCACAACGAGGCAAGGGAAATTACGGTAATCACGACCCGTGATTTCCGGGACAAGTCATGATGAGGAAAGGGTACTCGATCATGGGATTGAGAGCTGGCAGGTTCTCGATTCCAGGATTATATATTTACATGCCATATGTTTCCCCGAAGAGAGAGACATATATCGATATATGTATATACATAGAGAGATAGAAAAAAGAAGAACGATTTATGAGAAAAATAAACTCAGTCTTTGCTATTCAATATCAGGGGTAAATATCTGACTTAAGCATCGGAGAATCTTTGCAGGTGCCCACCCTCGCCTCATCAATTCGAAGTGAGATCAAAAGCATCCTGAGATGGCAAGTATACATGGACAGTTGGAAGAAACAATACCAATAGTTCAAACACGTGGACAGTTGGTAGGACCTGTATCAACGATTTGAAGACATGTGGACAGTTAGTATGAACAACTCCAATAGTTTGGCACTGTTTGTGGGAAACAAAGAGCATGAGAGAAAGAGTAAGAGTCTCACGACCGCGCTCTCCCCGAACAAAAAAGCCATATGACATCTGATGGCACCCTTAAGAATGACAACGAGAAGCATGCGGCCTATCGTCGAAGAAAGCTCCCCGGAAGTATGACCCAGTCTGAAACAAAAGCTGCACCAAATACTTACCGTCATGACAGAAGCTAATAGGAAGGCAAAGATGGCTCATGAGGCCGTCTTGAGTTTAAAGAATGAGGTCGCTGAAGTTCACAGAGACAATGCTCATTTTAAGGGGCTATTAGCAAGCGAGGCTAGAAGAGGACGAAGGGAAGATTTCGATGAGGAGGTCTAGTAGGAGGTTAGAGGCCGAGAACAGCCAAGGGAAGTCCCCACTCCATCCAGATCGTAGATGTAAGGAGAGCAACGAAGCCAGAAAAAGCCCTCTTGGGCAAAAATAGCAATGGGCAGACGACCCCAGAAGAACTCAGGAAATGCGCTTCTCAATTGGAAATAGGATATGATGGCAGAGTTGAGTAAGAGACTCAGGGATCATCATAGCCAAATGCTCGCCGATCTGGCAGAACAGACCGTGTATGAGATCAACCGAACAGCCTTCGCCGATTGGATTCAACTGAAGCCCAAACCAAAGGAATTCACAACCCTAACTTTCAGAACGTTCGAAAGGAAGACCAACCCCCTCGACCACATATATCATTTTCAGCAGAAGATGGCCCTGGAAACCAGAGACGAAGCCATGATCTGCAAAATCTTCTCCACCACCCTCGCGGGACCAGCTCTACTATAGTTCAGGAAATTCCCGGAGAAGTCTATAAACGAATTTGAAGATTTTTGCCAACTTTTTCTGAAGCAATACGCAAGTGCCCAGAAGTAGCAAAAGACCATGCGAGACTTGGACCAGTTGGAGCAGCTTGCGAACGAGTCCCCAAGGGAATATTTGTCACGTTTCCTGGAAGTGATGTCTTTAGTGCACAACGCTAACTCAACCCAAGCCCCGAGCTCTTTCCTTAGAGGCTTATAGTCAGGATCGATGCTATCAAACCATCTGCTCATAAATCTACCATACGATATGACTGACGTCCTAGTAAAATCGGAAGGAGTATTCAGGGTGCTAGAAAGCCACCAGAAAGTACCCAAAGCCACCGTGGTAATAACAACAATGTCGGCACAAACCCCGGTCACACAAGGAGTAAAAAGGCCTACACCGGCCCAGAGCCCAACTCCGAAGTAGGCTGCCCCAACCCAGGCCAATCAAGAAAACAACCAGAGGAGGAAAATATTTAAAGACCCTCTACCGAGGTTCGAGCTCAACACACCAATCGACATGGTCTACCTCCAGAATAAAGACACGAGAATTTTTAAAGATCTCCCCAAGTCCGGTGTTCCTGACCATATGAAGAATAAGAGCATGTATGGCCAGTTCTATAAAGATCACGGATATGACACCATCTACTGCCGTAACCTTTACACAAAAGTTATGATGGTGATCTAGACTGGCAAGCTAAAGCAATATGTGAATGTGAGCAGAAGCCAGTCCAAGGAGGATGTCGCCAGGCTAGAAAAAGGAAAGCAGACCCAGGCCTTCGAGTCAGGGAAGCAGGCTCTAAGAATAGTACTGGTGATTGTGGGCAGACCAGAGTCGACCCAGAGTCAGAAAGAAAAAGAAAACATCGAAAAAGGATCGAAGAGAGGGTGAAGCGCTTGAGAGGCCAAGGGCATTCCGTTAATCACATGACAATGAGGGAGAGCTATGCCTTAACCACCCCCATCACCTTCACCCAACAGGTTTTGGCCATGGTGCACCTGCCTCATGACGGACCCCTAGTAATCAAGTTGCAGATCGATTCCGTGAGGGTGGGAAAGGTCTGGTTGATGGAGGAAGTAGCGTCGATATCCTGTTCCTCGGCACTTTTGAAAACATGGGTTTGAGCCGAAATGCACTCAGGCCGACTTATCAACCGCTGTTCACCTTTAACAGCAGTAAGGTCAGCCCATTGGGCATCGTGACTTTGAAGGTTTATGCCGCAAAAAGGTGCTTGGATGTGGAATTCATCATTATCGATTGTCAGTCCTCATTCAATGCCATCATGGGAAGGGATAGATCCACGCTATGTATGGGATTACCTCTACCCTCCACCAGGTCCTAAAGTGTCAGTCAAAGGATGACACTTACACGATAGACATCAAGGGAGACCAAGCCTCTACAAAGAAGTGTTTTTCGACCGCCTTGAAGGGAACCAATTAGAGCACGAACATCTTAACAGAGGATGGATAGTAGTCAAAGGACTGCCTGCCAGCATATATAAGGCGGATGGAAGAAGAGTTTGACAGACCAGAAACCACGATTGAGGAGCTGGTAGCGGTCCTTTTGAAAGAAGTAGTACCGAGGAAAGCAATCCTAATTGGAGCATTGCTACCCGAAGGGAGAGGAGAGAGCTGTTGGAATTCCTCAGGCGGAACGAGGACATCTTCGTGTGATCCCATGACGACATTCACAGAATAGACCCCACGCACGCTTGCCACCGTCTGAACATAGACCCTAACTTTCCACCGGTCAGACAAAAAGCCCCAAAAGTTTGCATCGGAGAAAAATAGGGTGATCAACAAAGAAGTCGAGATACTATTGGAAAACGGCCTAATCATGGAGTGCGTATACCTATGCTGGGTCTTCAACCTGGTGGTGATAGAGAAAAAGAGTGGCGACGATTAGACCTGGATAGATTTCACTAATCTGAACAAGACCTGCCCGAAGGACAGTTTTCCCCTGCCGAAGATCGATCAAATGGTCGATGTGACAACATGGTTCGATAAGATGAGCTTTCTAGATGCTTACTCTGGATACAACCAGTTCTCTCTATATGAGGAAGACCGGATCCACACGGCATTCATTATGGAGTGAGGTCTGTACTGCTACAATCGCATGCCTTTTGGTTTGAAGAACGCGTGGGTGACCTACTAGTAGCTCATGAACAAAATGTTCACCGGGCTACTACGGAAAACGATGGAGGTCTACATTGACGACATGATCGTGAAGAGCAGAGAAGCTTCGAACAATCTGAGGCATCTAGATGAATGCTTCCAAATTCTGAGGCACTACTGTCCTTTGGCCAGTTTTTAAGACACATTGTAAGCAAAAAGGGCATTGAGGCCAATCCAACTCAGTTATCCTCAATCGAAGATGTACAAAGGCCCTCAACCGTTATGGAAGTCTAGCGCCTAACTGGGAAGAAAGCTGCGACTCAGCCAGTTTATCTCCAAAATGTCCGACTGGTGTAAATCTTTCTTCTAATGTATAAAGAAAAGCTCTCTAGTCGTCTGGAGGGAGGAGCAGGAGAAGGCACTGACAGAGCTCAAGCAGTACTTAAGTCATCTGCTCATCCTAGCTCCCCCAGTGGAAAGACAACACCTGTACGCTTATTTGGTAGTGTCTGAAATAGTGATCAGTACTGTACTATTCATCAAGAAAGACGACAAGCAGAAGTCGGTGTTTTACGCAAGCTGCATGCTCCTAGATGCAGAGACACGGTACAGTATGGCGAAAAAGCTGGTTCTTACTCTGGTCAACGCTAAGAAAAGATTGAGGTAGTACTTCGAGGCACACTCAATCATAGTGTATACAGATTTCCCCATCCGGTAGATCTTGACCAAACTAGATCTATCAGGACGGCTGGCCAAATGGACCCTCGAGTTGGGGATATACGACATCGAGTACCAGCCTTGAGTGGCGAAAAAGGGGCAAGTCATGGCAGACTTCCTTGTAGAAATCCCGTCCTTCAGCGAGCCATGCAACCCACCACAGATGCCTCTGGCTCACATCCTTTTAACCTGGATCCTTTACACTGACCGATCCATGAATACCTCAAGGTCAGGCATCGGAATAATCCTGTGGACCGCAGCATGGCTCAGGATAGAGAAAGCCTTGAGACTTGGTTTCTAGGCGACAAACAGTAAGGCAGAGTACGAAGTGCAACTACAAAGCCTCAAGTTAGCCCTGAACTTCGGAGTAGAGAATATCACAGTAAAAACTAAATCGCAACTAATCATGGGTCAGGTTAGGGGAGACTTCAAGTGAAAGAGCCAAGAGTACACAGGTACTTCTCCAGGATAATAGGGGTGAAAGCCTGCTTTAACAACTTTGATATTGAATTGATACCCAGGGAAATAAACCAAAAGGCTAACGAGCTAGCCAGAAGCATGTCGATTTGGGGGAGTGACCAAGCGCATGGAGATTTTGCTAGAAGCCGAATACACGAGAGACCTCTCAGAGGACCCTACACGCCACGTGTTCGCAACTGACACTGAGGACAAAGGTTGGATGAAACCCATCACCCAATACTTGGTGTCAGGGAGCCTGCCCAATACTCAATGGTGGGGGGCCAACTGTACAGAAGATCAACGATGGGACCGATGTTGAGGTGCGTAGGCCCTATAGAGGCGCAGAAGTTGATGAAAGAAATCCACGAGTATGTGGCAACCATTCTGGCGGGCGGAGCCTCGCCCACAGGGCCTTAACGGTTGGATACTTCTGGCCCTACATGATGATCAAGGTGGCCCAGTTTGTCAAGAAATGCGATATGTGCCAGAGGTTTGCCCCCCAGAAATGCCAACCTGTGGAAGAGCTCCAATCGATCATAACTCCTTGGCCTTTCGCTAAGTGGGGTCTGGATATCATCAGAGAAATCCCCAAAAGCCCGAGGGGAAGGAGGGGTATATTTTATTGGCCACCGATTATTTCACCAAATAGGTGGAAGCTGAAACCTACATAACTGTCAATAAGGCAGACATGATTAACTTCATTTGAAAAAACATAATCTGTCGGTACGGAATCTCGAAAGAGATACATGCAAACCATGGCACAAAGTTCTAAAACACCAAACTCAAAGATCTGTGTGATTTATATGACATAAAGCTCAGCTTTTCATCTGTAAATTACTCACGCGGAATGGCCAAGCAAAGGCAACGAACAAGGCCATATTTCGTAATATTAAAAAGAATTTGCAGGACGCTAAAAGAAAGTGGTTAGAAGAGCTACCAGCCATTGTGTGGGCCCAACAAACCACGGAGTGGAGGTCAATGGGAAGAACACCCTTTGCCATGGTCTATGGGTCAGAGGTTGTGATCTCGACTGAAATTGGCCTCCCGATCATTCGCTCCGAATTGGTAAAAGATGCCTCACTGAATAAACAACAACTAAGCTACAACATAGACCTCCTTGAAGAAACGAGAAACGTGGCCCTGATCCATTTGGCCTCTTACCACCAGCAAACCAGATCTTATTATGCAAAGAAAGTTAACGCCTACTGGTTCAACGCTGGAGATTGGATCTTGAAGGTCAGAATAGACAATTCCTCGAAGCTAGACTCCAATTGGGTCGAACCCTACGATATGATGAAAGCGCTTGACAATGGCGCATACGTCCTAAAAGAACTCAAAACCAGGAAGAGCCTACCCAACACGTGGAATGCCTAGCACTTGAAGAAATACTACGTGTGAGACACATGTAAATACTTGTGTTATTAAATAGCCCGATTCCAAAACAAATTGAGATGTCTCCTACACAGATTTACCCACTAGTTTGCTATGTAAAAGGTTCTGCCCCCAATGCCAGACCCCTGGAACTTTTTGCATCAACAAAGAACGTAATATGGGAATCGCATCGTGCAATAGAATGCTTGCTGATGGCCTGAGAAAACGTATGAAGTGGAATGAGTTGTGCAATAAAATGCTCGCCAGCAGACCTCAATAAAATCATACTATGAGAATCACATCGTGTAATAGAATGCTTGCCGATAGCCTGAGAAAACGTATGAAGAGGAATGTGCTGTAATACTTGCCAGAAGACCTCAATAAAGATTGTACAATGGGAATCACATCCCGCAATAGAATGCTTACCGATGGCCCGAGAAAATATACGAAGAGGAATAAGTTGTGCAATAAAATGCTTGCCAACATACCTCAATAAAGGTCGTACCATAGAAATCATTTCGCACAATAGAATGCTTGCTGATGGCCCGAGAAAACGTACGAGGAGGAATAAGCTGAGCAATAAAGTGCTTACTGGCAGAAATGGCACCTTAGCTACGCATAGGAAGAAGGTAGATGGGGCCAGGATCTACCCATTGGAAGTAGACCCTCCCCAGAGGGCATCTTAGCTACACATAGGATGAAGGTAGACGGGGTAAGGGTCTGCCCATTGGAAGCGAACCCAGATAAGTTACGTAGGACACCAAGCGTATAATCTTCCAAACACAAAGACAGGAATCAAAACCAAAATCTGTTTATTAATGCTTAAATTACAGAATACGTGATCGATAGGGACACAGACTCGGTATCTTTATTTGTCAGTAACAGGTTTTGGACGGACTCACAAAGATACGTCGGAGTGGTAATGCCCCATTTGCTCCCAGTGAGAGCCGAGTCCAGGCCTTTTCTTCTGCAGCGATGGGTCCAAGCATGAATCGACCAACCCTTGGAGCTGGTTCCTAGTGCAATCCCATTTAGGGTCAGAGAAGTCCAGCTATACACACAAGTCAAATTCTGCCAAGACAAGTCATAACAATAATTATACATCCTTAGAGTCGGACGAGCCAGAACTCACATCCCAATCTCTGGAGTTAATCTAGTCTGTCATGGCACAGAGAGGATTTACTAATAACTCTAAATCATATATGATTGGGCTAGACCCAAAGTCTGATCGAACTGCTAACAAGGAAATGACATTGTATATGATGTCCGACTCTGACCACAAATGCGGGCAACAGAAGAAGAAAAACAGGATAATTGTGAGAAAAGTACGCCTTTTATTATTCAAACAGATGCTTGCAATAAGGGTCAGTTTAAAACTACACAATCAGTACTTTACAAATACACGAGAGAGTGAGGTGCCCTAATTACCTCCAACAGGGAGAGCGATGCTGGCTTCGGCGCTTAGCCCAGCTTCGGCAGGGAGCGCCATATCGGGTTTGGAGTCGTCGCTGGATAAGACGACTGCACTTGACCCTCTGCCCGTTAAAGTGCCAAGACCAGGCTGACCCCTATGAACCTCTGTGGCTTATTCTGGCAGACCGGAAGCATGGACAATCTCCTTGGCAACAGAGGCAGATGTAGAAGGCCTATCTTTCTCTTCATCGAGCATCTTCAGTATGTTAGCAGAGTACATGATATTAATCTTGTCCTCCAGTTGTCGCATGTAGTATCTAATGGAGTAATGGTCTCTCTCGACACCCTTCTGCTCATCGAACTGGTCTAACGTCACCACCTCTGCGTGGCCCTCAAACTCCCTGTTCTCCCATCCAGACCTATAGCTCTCCACAGAAAGAATGTCCACCTGTATCTGGTACCTTATCTTCAGCTTCCCTGCATCTATTAGCCTATCTTTTAATGCCGCCAGCCTCAGTCTCGCTTGCCGCTACGACAAGTCGATCAAAAGGGTGTTAATATCGGCAAGGTCTTCGCCTTGCTTGCGGGTCAACACTGCGTGAGCTTCTATCAGTTTACAATGATCCAAATAGAGATGTTGGATTACCTTGTTGGACCGATCGAGTCTGTGCTGTAGAGAATGGGCCTCTAACTTGGCTTTAACCTCAGCTTTCCTCACTTCCTTAGCCTCGCCAACGGCTCTATCACGAACAATGAAAGCCAGCCCATCTCAGTCTCTGCACTCTGTAGCTCCTGCTCCTTGACCTTAAGCTCAGCTTGGGCTAGCCTGGCAGCCTTGGCCTCTAAGCACAGACCCGGAACCTCGACCTCGAAGAGACCAGACTTTCCCTTTCGCCTCGTCCAACCTGGCAGCTAGCTCTTCATGTCTGGCTCTCTAGACGCTCAAGGCATGAGCCACCACACTGCTGACTCTGGTTTTGTCCAGGCTCTGATACAGGTTGAAGTCCACCCTCAACGTAGCAAGGGCAACCTCGCTCTATTCGGTCGCTATAGCATGGGCATTCAGCTGCCCGGTCAGCTCCTTGACAAGAGAAGAGTAGAAAGACTGAACTGCAGCTAGCTGTAGAACATAGAAAGGGGGAGTCAGTATTCAGCAAAGATGCCGAAAGCATGGAGATGACGGCTAGACAAACCAAACCTGTGCAATACTGCGGCCAACGATGAGGCCTACGTTCTCCAGGGAGAGTGCTTATAACTCGAATTTCACGGCTAGACCCTCTCCCTTGGCATCATTCGCATCTGAGGAACGCGACTCCACCCCGCCAACTGCGAGGACACCTTTTTTCCCCGCCAAACGTCCTATGGTGGGAGAGATAGGGGTGGTAGAAGACAGAATGCCTCCAAGCGCTCCTTCACCGACAACTGGAGGTGGCACACCCTCAACAGAAGAAGCCCCCGTGACCACTGCTACTTCAGCAGCCCCGATAACTACCTCACTTGGAGATCTGCCTAGTTATAATTTTTCAGTCTTGTCTTGACCAACACACTCAGACAGGCCATTGCACGCAGACTTCTTTCTTCTTATGACAGTCAGGGTGGCTCTGTCAACGTCGTTGTCTGAAGAGGGGGCGGTTTTGCCTCTCTTCCCTGCGGGACCTTCCTCCTCCCCCGATGGGTTGACTTCACGACCCCGCTTCATAAAGACCGAGGGAGGGGAAGACAGGCGAGACTTTAGCCTAGAAGCCCCACCGCTGCGCTCGGCAATTTTCTTATGGTAGCGAGCAGAACCGGGCCCCACGCTTTGTAGAAGGAGCCGATGCAGCGAGCTCCCCTGGTAGGCTTGAAGGCGCCCCTCTGCCATGCACGGTCGTTATGGCTGGCTCTCTCGGATCACAGGCCCACCTCGAGCGCCTCATCCCCAGATACGAACAGACCCTCCAGCTCGTTGTCTGAGCCTATTTTTGAGGTAACAACTCCCTACCATCTGGCCTCATCCTCAGAGGATACCACCAGACGCCGACCAGCGGAGACCTTGGATTGGACTCTGTGGGCGACAATACTCCCCTTGGTTAGGGAGGGATCTACCGAAGGGCCAGCGTCCAAACCTGCAAGAGCAAGCAATGTGATTAAAATGCAGCCATGACCTGATCGACGGAGCCCAAGGGTACAAAATGAACTCACCCCTAACCTTCTTGGGGGTAGCGGCTTCCTCACTTCGGAACCTGGCGCACTCCTCGATCACGAGCTTCACCGCCTCTTCGAGCTCATGACTAGTCGCTGCCACCAGGTCATTGGGACCTGCCAGCTGGCTCGAGGCCATGATTTGATGACCCACCATAGCGATGCGACTCTACTCATCCAGGCAGAACCAGTTCAGAGCCGAAGCGTCAAGCTAGCTCCGAACGTACTTGGTGATGACCCACGTGTCCAGTAGAAAGAGGAGATGTGAGACCATCCTTGGCATCATGTTCATCACCTGGGGATTCAGAATGGCTTGAATGTATCAGCAATCCCCAAAGGACCCAAAGATAATGACACCCTCCAGCTTCTTGAGCTGCCCCGCTAATAGCCGTGGCTCAAATCTGCTTTCCTCTATAGAGAATATGCGAGGCAAAATATCCTCAGCAAAAATGGACAAAGTGTACGCAGACTCGAAAATCAAAACACGACTCAGTACTTACTTTACAAAAAAAATGGGGGAATTTGGAAACGCTCTACATTCACCTAAGGAGAGCACCATGCCCCTCCGACGGTGTATAACCTAGAGTGAAAATCCCATTGCGTGTCTGACCTTAGCAAGCCCCAAAAAACATGATGCCCAGGGAGCGACTGGAGGTAGAAAGTAGAGTAAGAGCTCCTTTTGGGGATAAAGATGAGCTTGTAGACATAGAAGACCACCTTCAGATCGATATGCACATTGAGGAGAACCGATAGAGCAGAGAGCCCTATCAGGATCATGACCCCGTTGGTGTTCAATTGCATCGAGTGAATCCTCATCAGGCTGAAGAACTAGTAGACCAGAGGAGGACCACAGCCATTCCAGGTGTTTTCTCCTCAAGACGATGGAGCCTTCGGGGGTGGAGGAGCGAAGTACCAATCCACTGGGAGCTCGACCCTCTGGAAGGTTACTCTGCCAGGGAGTAGAGCTGTCTCCTTAACGTGCCTAACTCGGAATCTATGATGGGGCAGAGTTTCTGATTCTGGTTCGGGACCATTATCTTGGGTGCGATAAAAGAAAGCAAAAGTTTATAGAAAATGGAAGATTCAGAAACCCTAAGATTTGAGAAGGCTGGAAATTTTGAAGGAAAGAGAGCAGGAATACTTGGAAATTTTGGTAAAGTAAGAAATGAACACAAGCACGATTTTTTTATAGAGGAGGAGCCGAAAGTCTTCCCTCGAAGAGAACAGTACAATGAAGACGGAAGCACTAAATTTCGAAAATTTGAAAAAGTCGTGGTATGAGTTGGCATGTGTCAGTATCAGTAACTGAGGAATAATGATGGCAAGGAGACACACGTACCCTTCGGATTGGCAAATAGGAGGCATGATTTCCCCAATTGATGGCTGCAAATCCATCAAGTAGGGAAATGGGTGCAGTTGTGGGGCCCACTCTTAGATCGTGTGCTACGTGGATGATTAGGTGGCAGAACAGATGGCAGAGGACACACCGTTCGACACGTGTCTAGAAGAGTTGTTTGAATGCTGCATAAGTCACACGTGATATGACTTGGGCCCGTTGGCTATCACGGGCCAAGGCCGAACCCATCCCAGAACCTGAGTAGGTTCAGCCCAGCCAAATTCTTGCCTTGACAGCTGGAGGTCAGAAACCTCGAGGGTCTTCCGCTGGAAGACCATTGGGGGTAGTGCACCACTCCAGATTCAGACAAGACATGCAATACAATCTTAGGTACGTGTGCGCATTGGGTAAACCGTCCCGACAGGACGGCGGGTTGTCGGGGTTGGAGAAAGCAAATCACTACGAGGCAAGGAAAATTATGGTAACCACGACCCATGATTTCCGGAATAAGTCATGATGAGAAAATGATACTCGATCTTATGAATGAGAGCCGTCAAGTTCTCGGTTTCAGGATTACATATTTACATGCCATACATTTCTCCGAGGGGAGACATATGCCGATATATGTATATACATATATATATATATATATATATATATATAGAAAAATGAAAAACGATTTGTGAGAAAAATAAACTCAGTCTTGGCTATTCAATCTCAAGGATAAATATTTGACTTAAGTATCGAAGAGTCTTTGCAGGTGCTCACCCCCGCCTCATCAATCTTGAGTGAGATCAAAAGCATCCTGAGATAGCAAGGACATATAGACAGTTAGAAGGAACAACACCAATAATTTGGATAC
Organism: Parasponia andersonii; assembly: GCA_002914805.1. Classification (NCBI taxonomy): domain Eukaryota; kingdom Viridiplantae; phylum Streptophyta; class Magnoliopsida; order Rosales; family Cannabaceae; genus Trema; species Trema andersonii. The sequence continues at coordinate 390,021 of JXTB01000037.1, forward strand.
GTGGACAATTGGTAGAACTAATATCAACGATTTGAAGACGTGTGGACAGTTGATAAGAATAGCTCCAACATTACTATATCGAAATTCTCTTTTATTGTTAATGGTGCTCACAAGGAGAGGTGGTATTCCAACGAGGACTCTGTCAAGGGTGCCCTTTATCGCCTTACCTCTTCCTTTTGTGTGCTGAAGGTTTTTCTTCCCTCCAGTCTAATACTGAGAACAATGGTACACTTACTGGTTTCTCTTGTATGCGTAGGGTCCTCGAATCAACCACATTTTTTTTTTGCAGATGATAACCTTATTTTCTGTGAGGCCAATACCATGGAATGTGCCATTATGAAAAGCATTATTCATGACTATGAGATGGCCTCGGGTCAACGTGTTAATTTGACGGAATCTGCTATCACTTTCAGCCAAAATGTGGAAAAGGACATGAAGGAAGCTATCCAAGGGTCACGTGGCCTTGAGACTTGTAACTCCAATTCCAAATATTTGGGGTTGTTATCTATGTTGGGGAGAAACAAGAAGCAAAACAAGTTCAAGCATGACTCCATTTGCAGGGATACAATAACTCTTCTTAAAAATTCTGGTCGATATTTACATGAGTTTTAGGAGGCTAAACGGTGCATTGATGACCCCCCCCCCCCTTCTCTCTCTGCTAGGCGGGGCTATCGCTAGACTTGGTGTTGTCCCATGGAGGGTTCTGTTAAGCTAAATGTGGATGCAGGGGAGGGGATGTATGGGAGCTGGAGCTATCATTAGAGATAGCCAAGGTGCGTTAGTTCGAGCTCAATCTAATGTTATCCCTGGGTACTTTGACCCTTTAGCTACTGAAATCTTAGCTATCTGTGAAGAGCTTCTATTTGCTAAGGGCGGTGGAATTTGAGTCAGTATGGTAGAGTCTGATTGTTACAATGTTGTTCAGTCTATTAATTCAGGAGTTGGTTTGTCTTCAAATAATCTTGTTTTTGGGATATCATCTCCCTTTTGAGTGATGCTGGGAGTGGTCCTTACAGTTTTGTTCCTAAAGAAAGGAAGAGATGCCCACTTACTTGCCAAGATGTCTTTAAATTTGAGTAATAATGTGGAGTGCTATGAGGAAATTCCTACTTGTATTGCTATCTTGTGGTAAAAGATATTTCATCTTGATGAATTTCTTTCTCATTTTCCAAAAAAAAAAAAAAAAAATACGATAGGGTAATGACTTTTAAATACTTATATAATTTTAAAGCTCACACATGCCTTTGTCGTTCTGTGTGACTTTATATTCGGTCAAGTTCAAGTACTTATATTTGGCAAACCTTTTATTAGGGAATTTTTATACACTTCTATACGACTATAAACAAAATTAGTAAACGTTCAAATTTTTTCCGTCTATTTCTTTAGCTATTTAATATTGTCCTGTACTTTACTAAATACAAGTTTATATATTACCTCATTATTATTATCAACCAAAACATTAGCAGGATTCCTCTTTCGTGGTTTAAAATCACACGTCATCCTCTTGTTTGTTGTCGTGTATGTGTGTTATCCACACACGGTTATCAAACCGTGTAATAAAATTGTAAAGAGCAATAAATGCTCTGCCAATGTGTAAGAGATATGCACTAAACATAGGCCAAAAAGTGTGTACTGACCGTGTGCTTTAAATAGCCAAAATATGCATATATACACGGATTGATATTGATTGGAAAAACCGTGTATATTTCGTGTATTAAAGAAGGAAAGCTTGGTTGGCCAAAACGTGTGAGGTTGGTGAACCTCAACTATAAATAGGGTCCTCATCTCTGATTATTCCTCATCCCAGAGTGTAAGAAACACCAAGTGTTGTGAGAGTATTAGAGTGAGTTTACTCTTGAAAATTAGAGAAAAATATAATTTTTCTCTTAAGTGTATTCGGGGTCTGGGGTGTGAGTTGTGAGTGTTAACACTTGTAAAGGTTCCTTTTCTCCCAAGTGAAAATCTGCAGCAGCTCCGTGGACGTAGCCAATTTGGTGAACCACGCTAAATTTGTATGTCCTATTTATTTATTTCGGCATTATTTTTTATATTTATTTTATCGCTTCCACTATTGTGTGTTTATTGGAGAGGTTATTCCCTAACAACTGGCATCAGAGCTTCGTTCGATATTTTAGTGGGAGCGATGGCCGGAGGTGAAGGATCAGGACCCGGAATTGACAAGTTCGACGGTACAGACTTCTCGTACTGGAGATTGCAGATTGATGATTATCTGCACAGTAAAAAATTGCATCAGCCTCTGTCAGGGAAGAAACCGGAGAAGATGGAGGACGACGACTGGCAACTCCTTGATCGACAAGTGTTAGGCGTGATCCGATTAACACTAACAAAAAATCTTGCTCAAAATATGGCGGAGGCGAAAACCACAGCAGAAATGATGAGCATCCTATCAGACATGTATGAGAAGCCGTCGGCAAATAACAAGGTACATTTGATGAAAAAGTTGTTTTACTTAAAGATGGGAGAAGGTGCTTCAGTTGCAACTCATATCAATGAGTTCAACACGATCATTTCTCAGTTGACGTCCGTCGAAATTAATTTCAACGATGAAGTTCGTGCTCTAATTCTTCTAGCGTCTCTACCAACCAGTTGGGAGCCAATGAGGGCTGCGGTTAGTAATTCTTTGGCAAAGAAAAGCTGCAATTCAATGATGTTAGAGACCGAATTTTGGCGGAAGAAGTTCGTAGAATTGATTCGGGTGAAGGTGCATCATTGAGTTCTGCCCTGAATCTCGTGAACAGGGGCAGAAGCAACGAGAAGAATTCTAACTGGGGTCATGGCAAATCCAAGTCAAGGAATGGTAGAGACAAGTCCAGATCCGGAAGAAGACCGGAATGCTGGAATTGTGGCAAGACTTGCCACATAAAAAAGAATTGCAGAGCATAAAGGAAAGACGGCAGCAGAAACGATGCGAATGCCATAACTGATGAGGTACAAGACGCTTTACTATTATCTGTAGATAATCCAATTGACTCTTGGGTCTTAGACTCTGGAGCTTCGTTTCATACCACT
>JXTB01000037.1:395513-450292 GCA_002914805.1 Parasponia andersonii
GCCAATTTGGTGAACCACGCTAAATTTGTGTGTCCTATTTATTTATTTCGGCATTATTTTTATATTTATTTTATCGCTTCCACTATTGTGTGTTTATTGAGAAGGTTATTCCCTAACATTGTTCTATTTTGAATTTTGGGTAGCCAAACGGCAAAATGAACACAATTAAGTAAAATTTACTTTTAATATTGATAGTAAAATGGCTGACCAGTAAAAGCCAGTAGATGTCAATGATAAAAATGACCCCCCTTTCTTGAGAAAATTTCCAGGAAAAAAAAAAAAGAGAAAAGAAAGTGCAAGTTCGATCAATTCTTCATCGTAAAATATGTATATACCACCATCATTATCATTGTATATACACTTACGAAGCAAAAATTTTGAAATGGTAGAGAAGGTTTTATTTACAGTTTATACAATTTAGAACTAGGTATTCATCTTTATATACCATAATAATATATATTTAATTTGGTATATATTAAAATATACCATGACCATTTTTTTATCCACCTGAACAAATATAAAAAAAAAAGAAAATACAACTAAATAATATCTACTTTTCATATTGAAGTCCTATTATTTTAGTAAATAAACTTATGATAGTAGCTATAATTTGGTATATAGTAGATAAATTTCATGTTATGGTAGATAAATTTTTTAATTGGGTTAATGTTCTATTTTCTTGGTAGATAAATTTAATATTGTAGTTGATATAATTATATATATGGTAGATAATGTTAATATTATGGTTGATAAATTTTATAGTATTGTAATATCAATTTTTTTTTAGGTAGATAAACTTATTGTTTTGGTAGATAAAATTTGGTATATGGCACATAATTTGTATGTTATAGTATATAAACTCTTTAATTGTGTTAATGTTGTTTTTTGGTATATAACATTATATATGATGCATAAAGACATATGAAACATGGAGAAAAAAAATCATCTACTATGGACTACACAGTACTAATACATATTAAAATGCACAAGATTCTTATTTAACTTAGACATATACGTAGTAGGAAACAAAATAGGTAGATATATTTTTCTTCATGATTCATAGATTTGAACTCGATATATATATTGATATACTATAATTGTAAATAAAATTTGGTATATATTAATATATATATATATATATTTATATATATATATATTNACAGTTTTTTCATCAGCCGGTAAAGAAGATCAATTTACTAGAACCAACTAAAATGAAAAAAGCAAAAGTTTCACAAAAAAAATCCTGCTATAGGCAATCGGCGTGACTTCCTACTAGATGAATAATCGTACTATAAACAAGCTCCAAAGTCGAATTCTAGATGAGATATAGATTTGAAGTAACTCAAGTTCCACGTACTAATTATAATATAAATATAAAATACTATCAAAATTCTACCTCCCATAACTACAATTACGTTGTACAAATGAACAATAAACTCTAAATTAGTATCACGAACTTGATATATATGAAAACTAATTTTATAAGCCTGTTTAGATCACAAAAAAACAAAAAAAAAAATCAAAAGATATTGTTAGATCTAACAAATTCACTTGATAAAAGATATTATTGAAACTGATATATATTATTATATATCACGTTCATAAATACATATACTAAGATAAAAATTCTATATACTAGACCTTGAAAAACAACAAACAAAAAGAATAACAACTTACTATTATTCTTTGTGCAAAATTAATTTGGTCTCACACTTGAGCTTCGGTCAAACAAATTCTAATATTTTGTATGAAGTTACAGAGCTATGCCCACAATCTAAAATATATGAACCATATTATATACCACCACAATAGCCTTATATATCACAATCTAAAATATATAAACGAAACAAAAAATTTCTTAATATGTTAATAAAAACAACCATTCATATAGACTACCACAGAAATCATATATACCACAATTAGAAATATATGAACCAACTAAAAAAAAATTCCAATTACAAAAAAAACTCAAAAACAAAGAAACAAATAAATCAACACTAATCAGTATAAAAAACAATATATATATACACAAAAAATTAACTACAATAGCAACACAAACAAGTAGTAATAAAAATAAAAAATGATATATATATATATATATATATATATATATATATATATACTATAGAAAATGGTAGAATAAAATTACTATATGGTATATAGGATTTCTAACTACCTATATATGAGGTTAAAGTTTAATAACACAAACAATCATTATAAATTTTGATTAAAGGTGCAGATTGGTAGATAAAACTTACTGCATGGTATATAAGATTTTCAACTTAGTATATATAATTATGAACTGAAAAAATTAGAAATCGTGAAATATGAATATTGATATATAACGTTTACTTTATGAAATAGAAGGATTTAAACTATTTATATATAACTATGTGTTGTGCGGTCTAAAATCCTATGTCAGGTCGCATGTGTAAGAATATGTGCGACCTCCACCACATAGGTTATGTGCGACCTCCACCTCATAGGTTATGTGCGACCTCCACTGCAGGAGTTGCGTGCGACCTCCTCCAAATAGGTTATGTGCAACCCGAAAAAAAAGGAAACTAGTTTATGCTTCGTCAAACGGGTAACCTACAAGGAAAGGGAAACAAAAGTCTCTCTTTCAAGTTCGACCAGTTACTCGATTTAAGTGATTACCCAACTATATTGTTACTCAAATTGTATTACCCGATTGTATAGTTACCCATTTTCATAATTAGGAACATTGAGTTACCCTCATCTATATAAAGGGAGCTCAAGGTTTCGGGGAGGGGGATGATTTTTTCTGAATCTAGAGAAGCAAAAGAATTCTTAAGAGTATTTTCTTTTTTTTTCAGACAACACATTGTAATTTTGAGTTCTTGTAATTCTCTAGAAAATAGTGAAAAACAATGGACGTAAGCTCATCTTTTTCGGGGCTGAACCACTATAAAATCCTTGCCTCTTTATTTGCTTTGATTAATAATCCTATTCACACAAGCCACATCTCATAATTGTTTCTAAAATTTATTGTTGACAAAACCTCCATCAACAATTGGCGCTAGAAGGAGGGCTATTCCGGCAAAATAGTTTGTCAAATTTCACTTTTTTATAATGGCAAACACTAGAAACACTACCAGAGTCACCGAAACTAGCCAAAACTAACCCCAAAGCACTGCTACTACACAGGCAAACCAACCTTTCCCAGAGACAGGATCGCATAGAGGAGACACTAGTGAACCTTCAGCAAGTCACTAACCAGATCAATGACACCCTACGACGACTTTCTAAAGGGCAGATAGTGACCCCACCATAGCATGAACGTCCCAAAGAACGTTTTGCTCAACTACCTGATAAAGGAATACAGATCTTAGAGACAAGAAGACGCAGCCAACCAAGAACCCAGCAAGAGCGTCATGAAGATCGCATCTCCAAAGGAAAAGGCAAAGTCGCAAACTTGCCTCCAGAATCTGGTACGGAGAGTTTAAGTACTAACCGTGATCGTGGACAACCTTCTCACAAATCCACTGATAGTCAAGATCGCTTGAGCAGCGAACAAAGACGACCATCAAGAAGCATCTTTGAAAGAATCAGCAGAGAGTCGAGACAAGATCCTGCAGACCTAAGACAGTATTTGGAGCGACAACGTAGCCATGATCGATCCGTATCGCATCATAACGACCAAAGCCGGTCTCGTCGCATTATTTTGCTGGATTCCTCTCACAGATCGCAGAAGACTCTACCTGACCAACCTGCCATGCATCAGGATAACGATCAAAGGCCGCCCTTGCCGCCAGCGAGAGATAATACTTTCCCTCTAAACGTCGATGTTCATAATTTAAGGATCGCATTAGACGCACTTGCTGGTTGGGACGATGAGCTCTCTGATGGGTATCGTCAATCGCCATTCAGCGAGGAAGTTCGAGCTGCAGCCCTACCTACTGGATTCAGACTTCCCACCAGTAACACTTTTGATGGGAAAACTGATCCATAGGACTATATGGATCACTTCAGTGACTTGATGGAACTCCATCGTGTCAATGATCATGCACGTTGTAGATGTTTCACTGTAACTCTTCAGGACCAGCAAAGAAGTGGTTCCGAGGACTCAAATCCAGCTCGATCTCGTCCTGGCAACAACTTCAGACGGCGTTCTTGAGATAGTTTCAAGCTGCAAAGAATTTCACTGTTCTACTTATTAGCTTGTTTGCAATCCGACGAGGTCCAGAGGAGACTCTACGATCTAATCTCAATCGATTCACCTCAGAGTTAGCAAAGGTCAATAACCAACCTGAGGGAGGAGTTCTAACTCTCATAATGGCCAGGGTGTGACCAGAAACTAAACTCTGGGAGGAATTACTTGAGTGAGAATGTAGAACTCTTGAAGACTTCTACCGAAGGGTTGGTCGGCATCTGAGCTAGAATCTTCGCACAAGAATCTTCAAAAGACAGAAGGAAGGAAAGATGCGACTAAAGACGCAGTCATTACCAACAGTAACGGTAATAAGAAAAATAAAATGAGTAATGAACAGTTGACGGAGAATTAGCCTAGGCATAAAAAGCAGGAGATTTCAAGAGCTCCCATGCAGTTCAATAATTATACCGAATTGAACTCACCTATAGATCATATCTATGCGGTCACAAACCAACAGGAGCGCTATCGTCAACCAGAGGCCATGAAAAGAGAGAGAGAGCGAGGCGCAACCCCAATAAGTTTTGTCGGTATCATAATGACATTGGACATGATACCAGTAACTGCTTTGTCCTGAAAGATGAGATCGAAAGATTGATAAAAGAAAGACGGCTGTAGCAGTACTCTAAACAGAATAATGAAAGGCGTGAAGAAAACTGACAGCGACCTCCAGAAATTCAGCGCGAGGTGCGAACTATTTTCGGAGGACCGCACGTTGGGGGAGATTCCAGAAGAGCGCAGGATAGGTATGCACGAGAAGCTCGACAGCAGCTGTTGACCAATGCCATGCACCTCAAACAGCGACCACGAAAGCTTCAGCGAGTACCGGATATGGATATTACCTTCACGGAACAAGACGCGAGGGAAGTCCATTATCCACATAATGATGTATTGGTCATAAAAATTAATTGTGGAAGTACACAGTTATGGCGAGTATTGGTTGATAATGGGAGTGCTGTGGACATCCTGTACTACGACGCCTTCAAGAAGACGGGTTTGAATGAGAGCGACTTGAAGCCTACCGTCACTCTACTATATGGTTTCACTGGTGACAGCCTGATGCCTATGGGCATGATTGAATTGATGGTCAGCGTTGGAACCTATCCTAGGGTTTCAACGATAATGAGCCAGTTTTTGGTGGTAGATTACCCCTCTGCTTCCAATGTAGTGCTGAGAAGACCGACACTGAGGGAACTTCGAGCAGTCACTTCGATCTACCATCTCACTATGAAGTTTCCGACCCAACACGGGGTAGGCAAGGAGCGAGGAAACCAGTATGATGCGAGGACTTGTTATAACAACTCGCTGAAACTTGCAGCAAAGGATGCGAAGTAGCAGGCAAAGCATCAGTCGAAGCAGTGGGTAAAGCATCAGTCGAAGTAGCAGGCAAAATGTCAGTCGAAGTAGCAGGCAAAGCATCAGTCGAAGCTCCAGTCGAGTCATCAGACAAAGCGTCAGTCGGGTCATCAGATAAAGCGTCAGTCGGGTCATCAGATAAAGCGTCAATCGGGTCATCAGATAAAGCGTCAGTCGAACCGTCAGTGAAAGCGTCAATTGAAACGACCAGCGAAGACTTCGATCCTCGAGAGATAGACGAAGAGGTCAGAACTGGACCCATTGAAGATCTGGAAGACTTATCATTTGACATATCTTCCAAGACTTTAAAGATAGGAACGGAGGTTCAAGGACCTGTGCGAGTTTCATTGGTCGCTTTTCTGAAATCTAACTTGGATGTCTTGAGCAAGATTAAAGTAGTGCGCTGATAAGGATTGAGCTCGATCTCTTAGAATAAATGCGAGAGCAATCTCAGCTTCAGATCGCATAATATCAACAGTACACTGCTCGATATTCTGACCCTAAAGTCGGACGAAGATTTGTTGGGAAACTTATTCTTCGGCAAGACCTCATTCTTCGGAACCCTCTTAGGAATGACCATATGTTATTATTGCATCATTCGACCTGGGACATAAAAGTTAGCTCGAACTGGCGGACAAAAGATCGAGCACGCCTAGAATGTAGGACAGTTTCATCGTTTTTATCAATTAACTTTCTTATATATCTTCATGTTTTCGTCATTCATCAATAAAGACGTCTACTTATTCGACATTCGTTGTTCGTCATTCGTTGATTGTCATTCATTGATCGTCACTCGTCATTCGTTGTTTGTCATTCGTTGATCGTCATTCGTCAATAATATTTCTCCGACTATTACTTCAACTTCATTTGATTCATCTTTATGGCAGTTTTCGGACACCATGAAACTCGGGGGGCAGTAGGATCAGAATTTTATCTCCTACTTGTTTCCGTTCATCTTTTTATAGTTTTATGGCAGTTTTCGAATACCATAAAACTCGGGGGGCAGTGGGATCAGAATGTTATCTTCTACTTGTTTCCTAAGGGACTATGCAAACGCCCATTTAGAGGAGACGAGGTTTTAGATCGTCGATGTATCTGAAATTCCTTAAAATCCTAGGATTTTCTCCTCGCTTTATGCTTTAGCATGTCGTATTATGCAATTTCCCTCCTCGAACAACAAAGTAACTAAGCAAAACGTTCATTGTTCAATGTGAAATATTACTATATCATATTTTGCCATGGAACTTTTGAAAAACAGTATTGAGTTTGCATCACTCGTACTTGCTATTTTCTTAAGCGAACTAACATATCCTAACACTTAAAACTTGTTTTAAGTTAGTTGGATTCAAATCGCTAAAAGCATACTGATCAGTCACTTGGTGATTGACTACTTAGTTAAAATTTGTGTTGTGTTTTCATTATTTTGCCGGAGCATCTGACAGGAAAAAAAAATAATTTTTATTAAAAGAAGTCACTCGTACATGAGCAGAAAGGAAGGGGGACCAAGCCCGCATTATTCTAAAAATAAAAAAAAAAATACAAGTGTTATGTAGAAGGGCTCGCGCCGCCATCTCTAGCTTTGGCAGTATCCTCCCTCCAACTTTGGATGAGCTCGACCGCGTCCTCGCCAAGGATGGAGAAGTCAAAGTCCGGATGCTCGTAGAAAATGTTAAAAATGATGGTTGACGAGGCGATATCACTAACTTTATCTTCGAGCTCTTTGACTTTAGTCACCTTGAACTCCTCGATAGCTTTGTGAACTGCCTCAGTGGTCGCCTCCTTTATGCGATATGGATGCTCAGAGATGGTTTTCTCGAGCTCTTTGACTTTCTCCTCGAGGTTCTCCTTGTCGAGCTTCTCCTTGGCCAGGTCTTCAAGTAGCTGCTGCCTTTCCAAGTCAAAGGCTGTTTTTTCCTCCTCCCGAGCTTTCTCCGAATTCTCGAATGCTTGGCTTATCTCTTTAACTTTTTCGGCCTTCTCCAAGCATTCGAGGACCGGGTCGTGCATCAGGACAGCAGCAGCCACAGTCTGAAAAATATAATTATTAGTACCAAGAAACAGTACATGTGAGAAGATTAAAAGGAACTTACATTGGCCAGCATCCTCATCGCAGAACCAAAAGCGACCTTTGGAGATCGTCGCTTCATTCGCTCCCAGCCTTCCTCGGATGTGAAGTGATCTATGAAGGTTGTGCTCATACCAGCCTTCTCTGGTAATTGATTGAGGAGCGCAAAGAGCTCCTCATCCTTATCTGCTAGGATCGATTCCGAAGAGGTGGTAGCTTCTTTGGGTAGCTCAGAGTGGCTCGATGTCTGAGGCTGTGGAGGAAGCGAGCTTGCCGGGATGTCCTCGAAGGCAACTTTTCATTTTTTAGAGTTGTCGACCTTCCCTTTCCCTTTCGATGGCGGAGTGCTCTCGGGTGTCTTGGTTTTTGCCATGGACCCAAGAGTGGAGGGTGGTGCTCGCAGGCCGCTACCGATGACTATCTCTGTACAGATATGTACGACCTCCACCGCAGGAGTTGCGTGTGACCTCCTCCGAATAGGTTATGTGCGACCCGAAAGAAAAGGAAACTAGTCTCTACTTCGTCAAACGGGTAACCTACAAAGAAAGGGAAACAAAAGTCTCTCTTTCAAGTTCGACCAGTTATCCGATTTGAGTGATTACCCAACTATGTTGTTACTCAAATTGTATTACCCGATTATATAGTTACCCATTTTCACAATTAGGAATATTGAGTTACCCTCATCTATATAAAGGGAGCTCAAGATTTCGGGGAGGGGGATGATTTTTTCCGAATCTAGAGAAGCAAAAGAATTCTTAAGAGTATTTTCTTCTTTTCAGGCAATAAATTGTAATTTTAAGTTCTTGTAATTCTCCAGAAAATAGTAAAAAACAGTGGACGTAAGCTCATCTTTTTCGAGGCTGGACCACTATAAAATCTTTGCCTCTTCATTTGCTTTGATTAATAACCTTATTCACACAAGCCACTTCTCATAATTTTTTCTAAAATTTATTGTTGACAAAACCTCTATCAACATTATGTATACTATAAAAACATAATGAAAAATACTATAATAAGAGTCAAAATCGAAATTCTCAATTCAATTAAGCAACTAATTAAGAAAAATTGATATTTCAAAGAAAACATTTACCTTACAGTTCAATCAATATATTCTACACAATATATTCTACACCGTCGGAGAAGAAAAGCCACCGAAAGCAAGAAAAAGCCATCGAAAATAAAATTAGAATAAATAGAGAGAAAGAGAGAGAGTTGAGAGATAGAGAGGGAGAAAGCTTGCACAGCAGATAAGTGAGAAGAGAGAGAGAGAAGGGGAAGAGGAGAGCATAGGAAACTAAATAACAAATCTATTAAATAAATGGCAAAAATATAAAAGCAAAATATATGTCAATTTACCATTTAAAAAAAATAACATTTAACTATAAAATTTAAAATTTGAATATTTACTTAAATTAATTTAAAAAATTGATCATGCCTAGTTTCCTATGTTCTGTTCTTGTATGACTTTATACGAACTTTGCTATATAAATTGGTAAACAATAATTTTATTATGGGATTCATATGGCACGTCAAAGTTTTTAAAGTTTTGTCTCCAAAGGAGTTTGACATCATTGCATTATCAATTCAATTCCAATGAAACTCGAACATATTAAATTGGGTTACTGTTGGACTGGTGCAATATTGATGTTTTATTTTGCCTTCTTCCTTATAAGAATCTTTATGTTGGCAATTTTTATCTGTCAAATTTTTATTTTGTCATTTTGTTAACCTTTTTGTCATAGTAGTTGAGTTCTAATTTAATCGAAGTTAGCTTTGGGATAAACTTATCGTGGGACCGTTATTATATTAAATGGGTGATATGTGGCTTCAGTTAAGAATAAATAAACGGTTGAACGCATGATTAGCGACAGCAATCACGCATCATTAATTGCCTGTCATATGGTATTAAAATTTAAACCCATGTAATAATTACATTTATTTAATTAAACAGTGTGTTTAGTTTTTGAGAGATCAGAAAGACATATTATAAGTACGAGGTCTTTACAGACTTAGATGACTTGAGGGAATGTACAGACCCAAACGCCCGAGATTATATCTCATGACAGAGATGAGGTTCTGGGTCTGGAGGGTCTACAACACCACCAGATCTAGGCTAGGTATTCGTCTAGGCCTCTACGAGCTTAACACTCTGTGTAATCTGTCAACCTTACACGTGGTCCCAGATGTAACGGCGACTCAACATGAAAAGTTGAAAGATGCGCTACCATTATCTGACAGAAATTTGTCTCCCTATTACCTGTAAGGAGGAGCTATACACTGGTCAGTGGACTGTCTACCACTATCAATACTATGTTTTTCCTTTTATTCGATCATTGACCATCACCACCACCCTTTGATCCTGGTATTCGAGGCCAAGTATACCTAGAAATTGCTAGAACACGTGAACAATTGGAAATAGCCCCAACACTTATCAAGTTTCGTAAAACCCTAATTTTTATAAGGGCAAACATATAATTTTGGGGTTAATGGCATTTTAGTAAATTTAATTTTTAGATTATTTAAATAAAATATCTGAAATATTTAGATCAAAGTATTTAAGTTAAATCTCGACAAGATAGAGTCTAGATTCATTTAGAATAAAGTGAAAAGAAAATAGGACATCAGGGATTAAAATGTAAATATTTGAGGGCATAAGTGAAAGAATCCTTCAAAATTTAAGCTAAAATTCAATTAATGAAAATAGTAACCACACTTGCACGAGCTTACACATGTATTACAATTCCTAAAATTGCCTATTAATCCCTAAAAGTCCTCTTTTTTTTCCCTGAGGTCCTCGATTATTTCTCTCAAGACACTCGAGGGTTACTATTCTTTCATGAGCTAACCATTGCTCGATCCGTCTCACAAGTGTGCTTACACTCTTGCCCAACTACTGACAAATCAACATCCACCATTGCCGCCGTAAACGAATGCCTGGAGCTAGAGATCGGCTCTCTCAAAGAACTCGACTATTGTGACAATTTTCCAGCCAAACAACTCCGTCTAACCTCCTTCTGTGATACCACCAGCACCTTTAGCTTTGTCTCGTCGTCACCGTTATTTCTCAACCGGTCATAGCCATAATTTGGCCATCGGTAAAAATTTCACCGTTTTGACAAGTTTTCCAATATTTCCAGAGTGATATTTTTATAATTATTTTATTAAGTAATTATTTTACCTGAGATTATTATCTAAAACAAAAGAGGGGCTAGAAAGATGAATAATTACGGTAGTTAGGCATTAAAACCATATCTAAAAATGTGTTAATTTCGAATCGAAAATGTGGATATTTTCTTAACTATTTTAAAAAATTGGTATTTTTGTAATTTTTGGATATTGAAAGTCCATTGAAGGCTCAAGACTTCGAAACTGAATTCTAACTTCGAGTTTAGACTCAGTGAGATTGAGAGACAAATTTTAAAATAAAATATCGCTATGTTTCAAAGTGACATAAAAATTATACATGCCACGGACTAGGTCCCAGTCTAGGACTCACCTTTTGATAAATTATAAATCTAACTTAATATTTTTGGATGCTTTGAATTCAGTAATGATCTCTATTTTTCAATTTGAGGCTCCATTAAAAAAGTCACTTTTTCAAGTGAGCTTACCGAGATCTCAAAACAACTGTCTAAGCACCAAAATGACCAACGTGAGATTTTTCGAACGTCATTAGCTTAGTACAGCTACCATCTCGAGGTAGGGGTTCGATTATCTGATTTTATATATGTTTTGATTTACATTTGTATAAAAATCTATTTATGAAAAATCGTGGTTTTATGATGGTTTAACAAATTATTGATACATGTTCGATTATGCTAAGATTGGATTGTGTGAATTTTTATGTATATTTTTACATTGTGATTGTGGGGTAAAATAATAGTATGTTACCTATGTTATAGTAAATCTCAGAATAATACCAAGTTGGATTTTAAAGCGTGATTTGATTGATTCTTGGATGCATAGTTATTGTAAACTGCTACATGTTATACATACCATAGGAACACACACTTGAGTTCTAATATTGCATCACTGTAGTTGTTGCAATATTAAGTAAGAGACTTAAGCCCCTGCGTAGGTTTTTATTGATATACCTTCGGGCAGTATCATAATTATGATATCTCGAATTTCGTAATGATACCCAATTCTTCGCATAATTAAAGAGGCAATAATAATGTGCTTATATAGCATTTTCAGTTATATTATTGTCATAGCTATATACTATTTTAAGTTTTGATTTTAAATTATTTATTATTATTAACTCTTAGTACATTTTAAGATAATTTACGGTAAAATACTCTAGAAATACTCTTTGGTATAAATTGGACGTTTATTAAGTCAATTATTCAATTTTGATTAATGAATATTTTATTTAATTAATAAAAATAATTTATAGAAATTAATGTTTGAGTTAATTATTTGTTTTTATTTTCTTTCTTCTTAGTATGTGTGAATTTATTAATTTCCAATTTGCTTAATCTTATATATATCTTAGTTTCTAAATAGTAAATAAGTTAATTACTTTATTATTTTATTATTTTAGTCTGGTCAAAACTATGTGATTTATTAATTGTGTCCTATTAATTATTTTATTATTACAACTTTACATGCTAGTATTGAAAAAAAAAAAGGTAAGAACAAGGTTTCACCAATTAACTAAGTCATTCAATTTTCTTTCAAAAAATCATATATAGTAATTCCTCTTGTATATTGGGATAACCCTCTAAACCATCAATCTCTTATTCCCAACTCAACCTTTATTTCTCCCCAATCATTTTATAGGAAGCACATAGCAGTTATATACTTATATATAAGCCTAACTCCATCTGCGTCCTATTGGTAAAATTAGTGGAAAAAAAAAGTGTCTTATTTCGTTGATTATACGTATTGACAGAGAAGGTAATTCTTCTTGAATTGCATTTATCTTTGCTTTATTCTTTTTTATCCCTTTATTATTTCACGAAGATTGAGATAATCAACATTATTAAGATCTATGCACGTAATCATTTGAGAAACTCTTAGGACTTAAGTTAGTATTGTCCACAAATTTGTATTTTTGTTTTACGAGCTTGACTATGGATTATTGATCCTGAGACTCAGATTTGTTTGAGTGGTTGTTTCTATAATGTTCTTGGATATGTGTACTTTTAATTATTAATTAATAAAAAGATTAAGCAATAAAATTGTAAGATACTTGGTTAGAATTTGTGATATTGTTATTTGTTTAGTTTCAATTACTTTTTGTAAGTATTCTCTATTTCATTAGTGACGGTGGAAATTAATTAATATAATATTTTGTTCACATGCTTGTATATGAAAATGGTTGACATTTATGACTAAAGGAATAGAAATTTGACAGATCAACATGTATCGATTATTTAAAATTGTTTGGTTACTAAAGCATACTTATACATATTATTTACAAAAACCATGAAAATTAACTTGATATTTGGATATTAAGTTAATATAAATTTTTAAGGCTAAAATCTTAACCATTCTTTTTTGCCTGTATGATTATAATTTCTTTCAAGAAATCCAAGCTGGTTGTCTATTCTGTGTATGACTAAACTTTCATTATCTTTCTTTCTATTTAAAAAAAAAAAAATCAAACTTTGTATTTTCTTTATTGAATCTTAAGATAAAAAAAAATTGTAGTTTCCCATGGTTAGTAATCAAAAAAACTTATTATTAGTTTAATATTAGAGACACGTCAACTGTTTCTAGAGCAAAGAGTATTTCACAAGAAAACACAAGGAAGCCCTAAATCGAGGTAGGTAAGAAATTCTCTGTTTTTGTGAATTTGTAGAATCTGTAAATATGTATACACACATATATGTTATTCTGCTTTGTATCAGACATGAACACATGGTGTATTTATATTGCTTGACAAGTTTTTGTGAATAAAGTGTGGTGGGCTAGTACCCAAATATGTGATATAATTCCTTCGAGAATACTCTAGTCCCTTCAGAGATATTTTGGTCCTTCTGGAGATACTCTGCTCCTTTTAGAGATATTATAGTTCCTTTGAGAACACTTTGATGGTAGTATGGGGTGGATCTCTACTTACATAGAGGGGATTCTTTGGGGCTCGAGACCTCCATATTGCTAATGATATGTTATATGTTTTTTGAGTGGCTCAGTATATGATTCATTGTCTTATTAGGCAATACAATATATACGGAGATCCAAACTATATGAATTTCCATTTTATGTTATATACACTCTGTATCTGCATACGTTACTTATTGAGTTTCCTACTCATAAATGTTCTTACATTACAAAGGGTACTAATGATATATGAGTTTGGAGAAGGAACACTAACTTTCTAACCACGGCTTATATATATGAGATTTTGACATTGTAGTTTTCAAATAGAAGATTTTGTATCTAGTTTGAGTACGTGTATATTATAAATATTTGTGTAAGAGCTCCATGTTTATGTATATACATAACACTATGTATAATTAGGAGCGGTGTTTTTATTTGTCTTTCAAGAAAGTTAAAAAAGGTTTAATTATCCATTATTTTATTAATCTAAGTCAAGTAGCATCTCTAATTTTACCAAATATTTATACAAATATCATTATATATGTATGTGGAATTAGGGAATGTTATAAAGATACTAGATACCTCTACTATAGAGGCATTATTGGGCCATGATGGGAAGATGAGAACTCACTTTTATATCTTATTGATGTATGATATGTATAATAATATGGTTTTGATTTTGGTTTTGAATATGTGATTATTCAATATTTCAACTATTTATAAACTTGATTTATAAATAGATTTAAAGGTAATAACCATGTAAGTTTAAGAAATTACATCTATTCAAAAAGGTAATTGAATTCTTACTGAGTATATGAATACTCACTTCTTTTTTAACTCTCAAGTAGTACTCATTGTGACCTTGGGAATTCAGAAATAGAGTAGTGAGGAGCACATACCAATATTGATAATTGGTAACTATGTAAAATATTATTGTTTAATTATCTTGGCTTGTATTGATATTTATAGGCCCGTATAACAGACTCAGTCTGTATAACCCTTATGCCTGGATTATGAGAATATTGATGATAATGCTTGGTTTCATTTTATAAATTTCATTATCAATCTATGTCTAACAATAATTACAAAACTGTAGGAATTTTTTTATTAAAATTATGTTTTTAAATTTTTCAAAAATAACTGCTAAAATTTTCATTTGTAAAATTCACTTTCTACTACTAGCTCGGAATTTGGGTCGTAATAAAAAATTTTGGTTTCAGAGTAAATGTTTATCTGCCTAGGATATGATATCGTTAGATTAAATTGCAATGAGTTTTTTTAAAAAAAATTATATCATTGTCTCAGTAACACTTTGGCATATTAATATAGACTAATAAGATACCTCTGAGAAGAAGAGTGTCGAGGTAAGAGCCAAGAACAGAAACTTATCCACTACAACAACAAGTTCCTTATCCTTTAGCGAATCTATATGATGCCTTGCGAGAGATACTTGTACTAAGAGCTCAACAAAATCTTGAGGCTCGACAAGCTAATTTTTTCAAGGATTTTATAATGTTGAATCTGTCATTTTTTTTTATGGTAAACTGGACCCCATTGTAGTTGAGAAATGGCTCAGAGATATTAAAAGAATCTTCACAACTATTGAGATACTAGTTGAGTTCCAAATAATCTTTGCCACTTACAAACTGTCTGATGGAGCTAACAATTAGGAGGAAACAATCGAGTTGTCATGACAAGTGACCCATATAACACGAGTTGTCTTTGAAGGATTGTTTAAAGACTATTATGCAAATGTTAGTTATAGAGATACTATAATTAGTAGTATAGACGATTCAAACAAGGTGATATGACTGTAAACAAGTACTATATCTAATTTATAGAATTAGCACAATATGCTTATGTACTAGGACAGACCTTACTCTTCGGATTGTCAAATTTATGGAAGCTCTGAATCTAGCAATACTAGAAAAAATTATGACACAACACTTCAATATCCTGGCTGTTCTAGTTGTTGCGATACAGAAAGCTGAATCATTTTTCTTAAAAATAAGTCAACCATGAGGGAACGGTCGAGGAGCAAAGGTAATGACAGAAAGGTTAATAAGAGGAATGAAAGGTAGTGGCAAGCACATAATTCTCAAGGCAGTGGTATTTCTAGACAAGGTCGAATTGGCCCATATGGATATTTTCACTGCGGTCAGCAAAAAAATCATGTCCACTCCACCAATAGGAGCCAATCTTATCTCAAGACGGACTACATGAAAGTTAGAATGCATTTATACCATTCTAGAGTAACTAAATGAAACCATTCTAGAACCAGTCTCAAGCATTCAACTTTTCCCTTTACTAGTAACCTATTGGTTCTCAGTACCAGTGCCAGTACAGACCATAGGGTACAGGCTATACTCAAAGTTTCCATACTCTGCAAGCTTCTGGTAATTTAGGAGGACACATATATACTAGCACTAGTCCAGGAGCTAGTAACGGCTGATCTGATCAAGGCAGAGAGAACAAAAGGAAAAGAAAAAATTTTGGCTCAAGCTTTTGCTATTGCTAGGATGGAGGATACTTATGATTATATTGGCAAAGGAGTCATCGATGGTATGATTCTCATTTCACATTCTTGGGCTCATGTTTTATTTTATACTGATGCTTTCCATTCTTTTATATCCTTATTGTTTGCTAATTTGTTGGGATTAGAATGTTTTGTATTGGATCCTATTTTAACCTTAGGCATACTAATGGGTGGAATAGCTGATGTTTCTATAGTGTGTTGTGATTGTCTCATTTTGATTGACGATAAAGAGTTATTATTTGATTTAATTGTCTTACCTCTGCAACAATTTGACGTGATTCTCAGTATGAAATGGTTATCTAAATATCGAGCTACTATTGATTATTTCAAAAAAAAGTTACTCTTTTTCTTGAGGATGGATGTCATATTGTTCATTAAGTTTGTTTGAATCCTTTGAAATCTAGTCCAATTTTGAAAGCATGTATGGGTGAAAGGAAGAAACTTGAGTATTACATGAATTTATTTACAATTAGTGGTGAGATGGAGACTGTCAATCAACACCTCTAGATATCAATAGTTAGCGAGTTCTATATTGAGTTGATTTTTTGAGCTCAGCTAGTTTTTATTCTAGCATATTGCATGGCTTTAGTAGAGATGACTGAATTGAAAAGTCAGCTAGATGATCTTTTGTCAAAAGGAATTATTAGAAACAGTATTTCTCCATAGAGTACTCTTGTTTTATTTTCCAAGAAAGCTGACGGTACACTTAGGTACTTAAGCTTACAATGAAGAACAAGTATCCCCTACCAAGGATTAATGAGTTGTTTAATCATCTTAGTAGATCGAGATTTTTTCCA
This sequence comes from Parasponia andersonii, assembly GCA_002914805.1. Taxonomy (NCBI): domain Eukaryota; kingdom Viridiplantae; phylum Streptophyta; class Magnoliopsida; order Rosales; family Cannabaceae; genus Trema; species Trema andersonii. The sequence continues at coordinate 412,487 of JXTB01000037.1, forward strand.
AGATCGATCTGAGATAGGGTTAATATCAGTTGAAGATTCGAGAAGAGGACATACCAAAAGCCACATTTAGGACTCGTTATTATCACTTTGAGTTTTCGGTTATACCATTTTAGTTTGACTAATGCTACAATAATCTTCATGGATCTTATGAATAGAATCTTCAAACCTTATTTGGATCGATTTATGGTTGTCTTCATTGACGATGTCTTAATATATTTCAAGAATCGAGAAAGCATGTTGAACACTTAAAGATTATACTTCAAATTTTGAGGCATCATCAACTTTATGCTAAGAGAACCAAATGTGACTTTTGAATGACAGAAGTGAAGTTCTTGGGGCATGTAATTTCTCAAGAAGGTATTTCAGTTGATCTTACGAAGTTAGAATTTGTTCTAAAGTGGGAAAGACCAAAGAATGTAACTAAGATAAGAAATTTATTCAATTTAGCAGGCTATTACCGTTGTTTTGTGGAGAATTTATCAAGAATTGCCTTACCTTTTAACGAGATTAACTAAAAAAGATGTCAAGTTCACATTGGATGACAATTGTAAATAAGCCTTTATAGAATTAAAAAGGAGATTGTCAACTGCACCAATTCTTACTATTCCTAACAAAAATGAACCTTATATTATGTACAATGATGCTTCTAGTTTAGGTTTGGGATGTGGCTTAATATAGAATGACAAGATAGTAGCTTATACTTCTCAATAGTTAAAGCCACATGAAAAGAATTATTCTACCCATGACTTGGAATTTACAGCAGTGATTTTTACTATCGAGATTTGGAGATATTACTTATATGGTATGAAATTTGACATGTTCGCTTACCACAAGAGCTCGAGGTATCCTTTCACTCAATATGATTTGAACTTGAGGCAACGTAGATTGGTCGAGTATTTAAAAGACTATAACTCTGACCTACAGTACCATTCTGGCAAGGCCATAGCTAATGTCTTGAGTAGAAAACCTCATGGTAAGTTAGTTGTACTTAATTTTCAGGATTGGAAGAACTCAGTGGTAATTGGTGATTACAGTTTGTAGTACTTCAAGACTAACAAAACTCCTTATCTTAGTAATGTTGTTGCCATGCCAGCACTTCTCCAAACTGTGCAATAAAGTCAATGGCAAGATAAAGAATTGAAGATAATTTGGAATCAACTCTAGAATGTCGAACAATTAGATAGTTAGAGTACAAATAGAGAAGGATTTGCACTTTTCAGAGGGAAGCTAGTTGTAGCCAATAATTCTCACATTAGAGAAACTATTCTTATTGAGGCTCATAAGTCTAAGTGTGTAGTATATCCTGGTATTGCAACGATGTACCATGATCTGAAAAGATAGTACTAGTGGAAAGGTGTGAAGCGTGATGTAACTACTTTTGTTGCTAAGTGCATAACTTGTCGATAGGTCAAGACAGAATACCAGAGGCCAGTTGGTCTACTATAGTCTTTGCTAATACCAAATTGAAATTAGAATAAAATTACTATGAACTTTGTAATGGATTTACCGAAAACTCAAAGAAAGAATGATACAGTTTAGGTGATAGTGTATCGGATGACAAAGATTGCTCATTTCATACCGATCAGGTCTGATTTTCACTCAACAAACTTAGTCATCTCTACATTGATAATATTGTTCATTCAAATTGGGTACCATCAAGCATAATTTCTGATATAGACCCAAGATTTATATCAAAGTTTTAGAGAAGATTGTACAAACCTTTAGAAACAGAATTAAATCTCAGTACAACTCATCATCCTCGGATAAATGGCCAATCTAAAAAGATTATTCAGATTTTAGAGGACACGCTTTGTCCTTGTATACTGGATTTTGGTAAAAGATGGGAAAATCACCTGTCATTGGTGGAGTTTACTTTCAATAATAGCTACCAAACCAGTCTTAGTATAGCTCTATATAAGGTACTATATAAGAGACCATACTGATCTCTTTTGTATTAGGCTGACGCAAAGGAGCATATTACACTTAGGCTAGATTTAATACAAGAAAGTACTGAGAAAATCAACAAGATCAGGGAAAGACTTGAGATTATGCAGAATCATCAGAAAAGCTTTGTGAACCCAAAGAGACACAAAGTAGAGTTCGAAGTCAGTTATCAAGTATTCTTAAAAGTCACACCAAGGCGTGGAATTACTAGATTTGGAGTTAAAGACAAATTGGCTCCAAGGTATATTAGGCCATTTGAGATTACTACTAACATTGGGCCGGTAGCATATCACTTAGACTTACCACCATAATTGGGCCGAGTACATAATGTTTTTTATGTCTCAATACTCAGAAAGTACGTACCTGACCTATCACATGTAATTCAATATTTAGAAGTGCCAATACAAGAGGATGTAGCATATGAGAAAAAAACCAGTTAGAGTATTGGGAAGAGAACTCAGAGTGCCTCAAAACAAAGAGATACTCCTTATCAAGGTTTTCTAGCAAGCTTCTCTAATAACACCACAAAGAAGACGAAGCCACTTAGGAGACTAAAACTGAAATGTATGAGAAAAATCTTCATTTATTTAATTTTCAGCTTGAAGTTGTACTTTGATCCTTGTATTATATTCGAATTATGAGACAAAAATTTTTTAAAAAGGAGAGGATATAAAATCCTAATTTTTATAAGGCCAAACATGTAATTTGGGGGTAATGGCCTTTTGGCAATTTTGATTGTCAAATTATTTTAAAAAAATATCTGAAATATTTAAATTAAAGTATTTAAGTTGAATCTAGATAATATAAAGTCTAGATTCATTTAGACATAAAGTCAAAAGAAAATAGGAAATCAGGAACTAAAACATAAATATTTGAGGGCATAAATAAAAGAATCTTTCAAAATTGGGGATAAAATACAATTAATGAAGACAATAACCACACGTGCAGGAGTTGACATGTATGCTACAATTCCTAAAATTGCCTATTAATTCCTGAAAATCTTCTTCTTTTTTCCCGAAATCCCAAACCATTTCTCTCAAAACACTCGATGGTTACTATTCATTTGCTAGCCAGCCACTACTTGAGCCACCTCACATGCCTACCCGTACTCTTGCCCAGTTGCCGACAAATCAATGCCCACCATCACCACTGTGAACAGATGTTTGTAGCTGGACATCAACTCGTTCGAAGAACTCGGCTGCTATGATAATTTTCCAGCCAAACAACTCCATCTGACCTCCTTTCATGACACCTCCAGCACCATTAGCTTTGTCTCATTGTCGCTATCATTTCTAGATCGGCCTCTGCCATCATTTCACCACTAGTAAGAATTTCACTATTTTGGTTGACTTTCCAGTATTACCTAAAAATGATATTTTTATAATTATTTTGTTAGGTAATTATTTTACCCGAGATAACTATAGAGGAGAAACATGAATAATTATGGTTTTTAGGCATTAAAATGGTATCCAGAAACACATTAATTTTCGAATTGAAAATATGGATATTTTTCTAAATATTTTTAAAAAGTGGTATTTTTGTAACTTTCGAATTTTGAAGCTGATTTAAAGCTCGGGACATCAAAATTGAATTTTGACTTCAAATTTGAACTCAATGAGGCCAAAAGACAAATTTTAGTATAAAATATTGCTATGTTTCGAAGTGGCACAAAAATCGAGGTATGTGGCTCGTGAATAGTGCCATTTTGTTTGATAAGGACGGGTCCCGCTCCGGAACCCATTTTTGACAAATTAGAAGTCTAATCTAATATTTTCGGGTGCTCTGAATTTAGTGATGACCTCCATTTCTTTATCTGAGGCTCTGTTGGAAATGACACTTTTTCAAGTGAGCTTATCGGAATCCCAAAATAACAATCTAAACACCCAAGTGACAAACAAGAGATTTTTTTAGTGTCATTAGCCTGATATAGCTACCATCTCGAGGTATGGGATTCGATTACCTGATTATATATCTATTTTGATTTATAATTATATAAAAATTTATTTATGAAAAATTGTGGTTTTACAATAGTTTGACAAATTGTTGAAATATATTAGATTATACTGGAGTTAGACTGTGTAGATTTTTATACATATTTTTACATTATGATTGCGGGGTAAAATAGTGGTATACTATCCATGTTGTAGTAAATCCTAGAATAATACCAAGTTTGATTTTTAAGCATGATTTGATTGATTCTGCAATGCATTGTTATTGTGAACTGTTACATGTTGTACATATTATAGGATCATATACTTGAAATCTATTATTGCATCGCGGTATTTTAGATCACCGGTGAGTTGCTACAGTGCTAGATAAAAGACCTAGGCCACTGTATAGATTTTGCTGATCGCCTTCAAGTAGTGTCAGGATGTTAGATACTTCTGTTACAGAGATATTACAGGGTCATGATGAAAGGATAATCGCTCACTCTTATATCTTGTTGATATATGATATGTACAATGATGTGATTTTAGTTTTGGTTTTGATTTTGAATATGAGATGATATACTTGATTTATAAATAGATTTAAAGGTACTAACCATGCAAGTTTGAGAAATAGCATACATTCAAAAAGGTAATTAAATTTTTACTGAGCATGTGAATGTTCACCCCTTATTTTTCAACTCTCAGGTAGTGCTTAGTATGACCTTGAGAATTCAGAAACAGAGTAGTGAGGAATACATACCAATTTTGATAAGTGGTAACTACATAAAATATCATTGTTTAATTATCTTGGCTTGTATTAATATTTATGGGCCGTTTTATGGACTTGATTTGTATAACCTTTATGCCTAGAATGTGAAAGTATTGATGATGATGTTTGGTTCATTTTATAAATTTCATTATCAATCTACACCTAACAGTGATTATAAAATTGTGAAAATTTTACTATTAAAACTATTTTTATAAAATTTTCAAAAATAATTATTGAATTTCTATTTGTAAAATTCTCTTTCTACTACTGACATAGATTTCCGGTGGTGACAAGTATATAGTTTTTCCAAAAGATAAAACAAACGCTAAAGCATAATAGAGATAAGCCAATCTAATTAAACGTAGACTGAAATCTTATTTATTCTCATCTCTTGTAGTTATACATTAATTCCATTCTAAAGAACTAAAAGCTGTTCACCAAAAAAAAAAAAAAAATCTATGCATGCATGCATGCATGGACGAACGTTCTTGATCAAGACACATATAAGGTAATATATATCGATGCTCTGTTGAACTTATTACAAGAAATCCACAAAATTCAAATCATCATACAAGCATCCAAAAAGAAAAACCATATATTTATAAGTAACAAATAAGCAAGTTAAAAAATATATTGGTCAACTTTCTAGTTGGGACGGGTGCAATCAAATCGAATTTCGCCTTGTCTTCCAGTGAGTACCCCAACTCTTCCGAGCTTGGTCATGGCGTCGGCGAAAGCTTTGCTGAAAGCCGCGGGGTTCGATGCAAACTCATCGACCACGGCCTTTGATCTGTTGTCCGTCAACAAAATCTGATCGGAGGAGAAGAGGCCTTTCCGCTGTTGAAGATTTTTGTAGTAAGCGTTGTCGAATGTCCGCGGAGTGGTGGGGTCCATGTTGATGGCGATTCTGGGGTCCACATTCAAAGGGCACATTTGTCTCAGCTGAAGGGCATATTGTGTGTCGAGTGTTGGGTCAATAGTCCTTCCGGTTCTGGGGCTGAAGTTGAAGATTCGTTTGGAGAAGCGGTTGCAATGAGAGAACCCAATTGAGTGAGCACCTAAAAATATAGCAATAAAATAATGGGTCACAAACCCTTTAATTAAAATTTTACTACTTCAAAGCACATTAACTTTAATTGATAATTACAAAAAGTATTCCAAATAATTGGTGGCACGAAGAGACTAATTTTGATACGAAACTTTATTAGCAGAAAATTTTGGTAGAAAATTATATATATATATATATATATATATAACAAAATGAAACCAAATTTTTCTGCAACCAGAAATTCATTTTTTGCAATCAAAGTAACGTTATCGAGAATGCAAACATAAATACAGACCATATGAGACCAAATTAAGAAGAAAAAAAGGGGGTGAGAGTGACCATAACATTTATAATATATCTATATACAGACTACATTACATTTTTCCTTTTTTTTAATGTTTATTTTATGTTTTTTATTATCTTTGAATCAAAACTTTCGGCACAAATATATAGCTAGTCAACATATATAGTTATATACACGTACAATTACTATTATAGACAATTAGGTATGAAATAGACTATATATTTATAATTTAAAAGTCCCTATATGATTGTGATAAACTGTGAGAGTTTATGCACAACACGTAACGATTTAATTACAAGTTACAAGAAATAAGAAAATGCGGGTATGTATTAATAACAATAATAAGAAGAGTTTTGGGTACCTGATAATGCAATCATATCTCGTTGGGTAAGACCATGAGAGGCAAAAATGGCATTGAGTTGGTCTAAGTTAAACTCAGGGTGAGGAAGCTGCCTTTGAACGCTGGCTTTGGTTGATATTCTCCCATCTCGTCTCCCCAATTCCACTGGATAAGATTGTCCCCCAGTCTGCACAAAAATTAATAATCAATTTATATAATACGTACTTTAATTGATTCTAAGTTGTATATATGTATGCTACTTTTCATGTGAGACTTATTAATTTATTGTATTTACTATAACAAACGCATGCTAAAGTAAATAAAGTTACATTTGGAAAATTGTTGAATTTGATAGTCATGATCAAGTTTTGATAAGGCTATTTATAATATTTTATTTTCTTAATTAATGTTTGTATTATATATACCAAGACTACGACATCTCTTGTAGCGAGAGCTAGGATATCGGCGCATGAGACTTTATTCTTGCAACGAGGGTCATTGTCAAGAGCTGCCTTGGCTTTAATCACTGTGTCAAATCCATCTCCAGCAAGAGAAAGGTTATCTGGATGATCCTTCTCCGCGTTGTTGTTTGGCGACGATAGCATAATCGAAGCATCACAACCCTGTGAACAGTTTCAAATTTTTTGATTAAGAAAATGTTAAAGAAAAAATATATATCAAAGTTCGTTTGATAGTGCGTGTTTTTAAACAGTCAGATTCTCGTGAAAATGGCATGATACTTAATTTTGATGTTTAAATATATATATATATATATATATATATTGAAAAGTACTCCTATAGATAAATTTGTGACTTTAACGTACGATATGATTAGACTCAAATGTTAGGGAACATATTGTAATGTGATAAATATACGAACCCTGACAAAACAGTCATGGAAAAAGAGACGAAGAGTGGCTGGAGCAGTGACAAATGTTTGCCGGAACTTATTCGCGACGGCCGAGCTGACTATTGATTCAACGTTAGGACATGTATTTTTGTAGAAGTTACGACTAAGTTTTGTGGATTGAGCTGTAGCCGTTGTGAAAAGGAAAGGGAGAAGTAGAAGAAGAGCCGAAATAGGAAGAAAGAAGCTTCGTCTTTCCATTTTCATATGCAGTGTATGATTTACTATTATAGCTAGTATATTACTTGAGCGAATTCGCTTTTTACGAATGGTATTGATTGTTTGAAGGCCTATTTATAGAGACAAATATTTTCGAGGAAATAAGAGTTATAGTATTGACAGATCGAAACGGTTTGGATGGAACAAAAGAATTATTCTCTGGGGGTTTGGACACTCTGGCAGGCAAACATTAAATATCAATTCAAATGTTGAGCATGATCGAGAACAAGCTGTTATTCCGTGTCCATGTTCTAGCAATTTAAAAATATATATATTATATATATTATTTTGTGTATTAATTGACCATTCGCCAATGATTGGACCACCGATATAAAAGAAATTAGGGATGAAAATATGTACTTTATTATTTTATTTTATTTTATTTCGTGGACTAAAAAAAATTAAATACTATATACGTGTATTACCACCATACATATAACATGCAATCATCAATTATTATGAACTCATTTATTTATTTATTTATCTTAAGAAGATTCATTATAAGAACCAACTTTTTTTTAACAAAACTTGCGATACATGTAAAGAACCAAAAAGAATGAAGTGTCGTTCTTACTAATTAGCAAAAATGAAAAGTAAAAATAACGATATTTTTTGAGTATTTATTTTCGTGTGTGTAACTTTTTAATGAAACAATTATAAATCTTTCAAAGTTCATTAAAAAAAAAATCTTTCAAAGTGTTCGTATCTTTGTAAAAATTGTATACCTTTGCCAACAATCAATTGGATGATAGTGCCTACCAATTCCTAAACCACTCTCCATCACCATCAGTCTCTTAAGAAAATAAAACTCACACGCTTCTTTGAAAAAATTGCTATTGGATCGATCTAAATTATTAATTGTTGTGGTATTCTATAATTAGGCTTAAAGCAACCAAATTATTTATGTAGAGTTGTGGATATGAGAGTCAAGTAAATATAAAGGCAACTACAAGGGGATGATATAAAGGCAACTACAAGGGGATGATGTGTCTCATCACTTGATTTTTTAAGTCACAAGTTGTATAAGAGTACGGTATTACTTATAGAAATGTCCACTTAAAAGTATAGATTAAATATCGATTTATAATTATTTAGAAAATACAAATAAAAAACAGAAACTTATTGCGATAGAAACTCAACTTTTTTTTCTCTCTATGAAAACAGAATTTTATTTATTACAAACTAAGATTGTAAGTTAAAAATGATAGTAAATCGTTTCTCAAAACCCCGGCATCTTTCTCTAGAGATAAAATTCTCTTATTCTTCTGTGACTCTTAGCTATCTAGATTTCCACTCATTTATTACACTGTGGATATGAGAGTCAAGTAAATATATGTGATAACAATATTTTCCTTAGCAATATTTTCTTACTATATGTGATAACACATAGTGAATATAAAAATTAAACGTACCCCGGAAATTGTTTCTATTACGAAAATGAAACTATTTTCTTGACACACAAATTAAAGAATTAAACTATATTCTAAATTAGGAAAAATAAGTTCGACGCTGAATAGAAGGAAAATGTCAAGACTGTTACATTGTCAACACCAACTTTACTATACATATACTACGGAAAATTAACAGAAGTAATTCAATCACAAAAAAAAAAAAAAATGAACAGAATTTGTATTTGGAAAAAGTAAATATATGGGTAATTAGCAATAACGGTCCCTTAAAAGAAATGACCCAATTTTGTCTTTAGATTTATTTTTCGGTGACAATTTGGCAAAATTACAAGCAACTTTAAATTTTGGACAAAATTCTCATGTCTACATCACGTGATCAAATTGAAAAAGTAAAATTGTAACTAAAAGAAAAATAATAATAAATAAATAGCAATGATGCCAGCTGTCGTCTTAAATCGAATCGTTTTAAATTTTGAAAAGATACTGATTTAATTTCAGAAAAATCAAATCCCGCGTGAATTTCGGTCTTCGGATCTGAAAATTAAATACCTTGATCTACGGCTATGATTTGACGACGCTCGAGGTATATATATCAAACTGATCTGCCTCCTCTTCAAAAAACCTATCGTCTACTATCTCTCTCTAAATCCGAAGTATTCATAGAGAAATTCTTCCGGCGCCATTATGTTTTCTAGCTCGCACAACTTTGTCATCTTCTCCGACGAAGTTATCATCACAATCCTTCGAACGTCATCTTGGTCCTTCTGTCTTCGAAGAAAGGTTAGTACATATCCTCTCTCTTGATTTTTCCAGAACTCTTATTTACAGATCCTAGAATAGAAAATAGGAATAAACCGTAGAACCCAAATACCAGAGGCTAAATATTCTGAGCATAAACTCATCCCGTATTCGGATGGACTATAAAATGGAAATTTTTAGATTAGCTTCATTGGTCTATAGATTCTTCTTTTAGATGATTGTCAGAGATGAACTCGTGAAAGAGTTTATATTTTCTTTTTAACGAACTACTCGAATGATTTTTTTTATAAATCCGTAGATCGATTAGAAAAAATCCGATGAATAGCTTGTTGATGCAATCCTAGGATGAGACCCCAAAACTGCCTGCATATAGCTAAGATCCTTGATGCTCGCATAGGACTAAATCCATTACCATTTCTTTTCAGATGTCTAGTAGTGAGGATTTTAGGGAAGGGAATGCATTCTCTAGAGAATCTTCTAATACCAGTGTTAGCTCCATAAACCTCGAAGATTATCTTGAGCCAGAACCCGAAGTTGAGATAACCAGGGTCAGGCAAAGTAGTCCTCGCATAGGTGACCTACCTCAAGACCAATAGCCCCAGAATATCAGAGATGCCCCTATATTCGCAACAGGTTACCAATATCTAGAAGGAGACTGGTCGTGTACTAACATAAGGACGAGCTGCACCACGAACAAGCTCAGCAAAATCTTGTACAACTACAAAATCACCATCCCCCTTCGTCTTCACATAGAGTTCAATCAACCACACACACCACCTCGCGGAATTGTTTCATTCTCTGAAGCAGTTCTTAAATGCGGGATCCATCTTCCACTTCATCCTTATATAAAATCTATCGTCGACTACTACGAAGTCGTTCCTTTTCAACTAACTCTAAATACTTATAGATACATGGTAGGTCTGTATATACTATACCATAAATTAGGCTTAGAAACCCCCAAACCTGAAGAGTTCGCTTGGTTTTACCAAGTGAAATCGAACCCGTCAGATTTCGGCTTCTTTTATGCGAGCAAGTGGTCGAACCATGCAATAAAAACAATCTACGGAGTTCGCAACAATATGGGAAAATGGAAAAATATATTTTTCCACTTTGACTATGCGGATAACGGCTTCTTATATAATCCTGGTAGGTAACTTTTCAATTTATCGCCTTTTTCTGTATTATCATATTTATTCTGATTAGAATACTGCCGCAGCCGCCCTTCTTTAATCAATCTTTTGATCTCATCTTTCAGGGCAAAGTAGTTATTGGTATCGTATCCAATGTCATTATGATACCGACAAAACTTGTTGGGGTCGCACCTCGCTCTATCTCTTTTCATTGGTTCCAGTTGACGATATCACTCCTGTTGGTTTGTGACCACATATATATGATCTATGGGTGCATTCAATTCAGTATAATTATTGAACCTCATGGGAGCTCTTGGAATCTCCTACTTTTTCTGTTTGGAGTGCTTCTCAGTCGATTGTTCACTACTCCTTTTGTTCGACTTCTTATTATTGTTATTGTTGTTTATTGTCGCATCTTTGGTAGCATCATTTCCTTCTCCCTTTGTCATCTTAAGGTTTTCGCGTGAAGATTCCACACTTAGATACCGACCAACTCTTCGATAGAAGTCTTCAAGGGTTCTGCAATCTCGCTCGAGTAAATCTTTCCAGAGTTTAGTATCTGGTCACACCCCAGCCATCAATAGAGTTAAAACTCCTCCCTCAAGTGGGTTGTTGACCTTTGCTAATTTTAAGATAAAGTGATTTAGGTAAGATCGTAGAGTTTCCTCTAGACCTTGCCGAATAACAGACTGACTGACCAGTAGAACAGTGAAATTCTTCGCAGCCTGGAATTGCCTCAAGAATATAATCTGGAGTTGTTGCCAGGACGAGATTGAGCCGGACTTGAGTCCTCGAATCAACTTTTTTGCTGCTCCCATGAGAGTTACAGTAAAACACCTACACCGTGCGAGATTATCAACACGGTGAAGTTCCATCAAGTCGTTGAAGTGATTCATATGGTTCTGCGGATCAGCTTTCCCATAAAAAATGTTTATGGTGGAAGTCTAAATTTAGCAGGTAAAGCGATAGCTCGAATCTCCTCGCTGAATGGCGACTGACGATACCCATCAGTGAGCTCATCATCCCAACCAGCAAGCACATATAAAGCAATCCTCAGATTATAAACATCGACGTTCAGAAGGAGAACATTCTCTCTTACTGGTGGCAAGAGTGGCCTTTGATCATTGTCACGATATAGGGTGGGTTGGTTTGATAGTGTGTGTTGTGACCTTAGGGATTCCGATGAAACAGTGCGATGAGATCGGCATTAGTTATTGTGATGCGATGTGGATCGCTCCTGACTACGTCGCTGATCCAGATGTTGTCTCAGGTCTGTAGGATTCTGTCGAGATTCCCTACTGATCCTTTCAAAGACATTCCTCGATTAACGTTTTTGCTCATGTTCAAGATAATCACGATTGATGGTTGCTCTCCGGGAAGATTGTCCACGATCACGATCACGATCAGTGCTCGAACTTTCCGTACCAGATACCAGAGGCAAGTTTGCGACCTTTCCTTTTCCCTTAGAGATGCAATATCCTCGACGCTCCTGCCGGGCTTTAGATTGGTCGCGGTTCTCTGTCTCCAGAATCTGAATTCCTCTCTTAGGTTGTTGAGCAGGACATTCTCTGGGACGTTCGTGTTGTAGTGGAGTTAGCATCTGTCCTTCAGCAAGTCGCCGTAGAGAGTCATTAATCTGACTTGTAATTTGCTAAAGGTTCACCAGTGCTTCTTCTATGCGATCCTGTCTCTGGACAATATTTTCCAGTGCGGTCACAGCAGGCTGATTCTGAGCAGGATCTACCTGTGCAGTAGCAGTTTTTTTTTTAGATGACTTTGGCTAGTTCCGGTATTTCTGGTAGTGTTTCTAGTGTTTACCATTATTGAAAGAAACGGAATGGACAAAATTTTCTGCTGGAATAGCCCTCCTTCTAGTACCAATTGTTGATGGAGGTTTTATCAACAATAAATTTAGGAAAATTACGAGATGTGGCTTGTGTATGAAAATGGTTAATTAACTATAGCAAATAAAGAGACAAGAATTTTATAGTGGTTCAACCCCAAAAAAAGAAGAGCCTACGTCCACTATTTTTTTACTATTTTCTGGAGAATTACAAGAACTCAAAATTACAATGTGTTGTCCAGAAAGAAGAAACAAGAGTTTAAAAGGTTCTCAAAAGATTTCAAAGATCAAGAAAGGATCAAAGATTTCCCAGCCTCTCCAGATCAGAAAAAGTCCAAGAAGATCCTTTACTGAAACATTAAACTCCCTTTATATAGGTGAGGATAGCTCAATATTTCCCAATTGTGAGAATGGGTAACTGTATAATCGAGCAATACAATTTGAGTAATAAAATAATTGGGTAATCACTTAAATGAGATGACTGATCGATCTTTAAAGAGAAACTTTTGTTTCCCTTTCTTTATAGGTTATCCGTTTGACGAAGCATTTTCCTTTTCATTCTGGTCGCACTTAACTCGTTCGGAGGAGGTCGCACTAACTTATGCGGTGGAGATCACATTAACTTACTCATATGACCTGACACTCGATCAATTTTTCCCTTTATGGTATTGACCAATATATAGGATTTTTGACCGCACAACAATTGGTTCATAAGTTATCTCAACCATTAATTTAATTGCTTTTAATCCAGTATTGATCTACAACTTCTGCTCATATGCATCTTTTACAACGTAGGCATTATAAGATCAACTAGTACATTAAGAAATTGGATAACATTTCCCAATAAAATTATCGATATTTCTGAGGGAAAAAAAACTATACCACTATATATATTTTTTTTATTTCTAACAAATGTTAGAGAGAGGCCAATGTTTCAATACTTTGATATTAAATGACGTACGTGATACTCATACTTTCGTGACTACGTGCGCCGATATTACATACGTTTACCCTAATTAACATCATATTCTAAGCAAAAATAAAAACTAATTAAGATCATATTTTAAAACATACAGTCAATTACAAAATTAAAGGCAAGAGAGTTGTTTTTTGAAATTTATTATAACTTTATTTCGTGGAAAAAGAAAACATATTTAAGATGATAATCAAACTCCAAAATTAATGACACATAAATTCCATTAAAATTAAGAAAGGATTTTTATGTGTTAAGAGGGGCAATTTAATTTGGTCTAAACTTTTTTGATTTTTTTTGTTTTTAAGAATACGACAATTGGCCTAATCATGATCCTGTTCAGTTGTATGTGCCAAAAAACAAAAACCATTATCTCTGTTTCGAACAACCAACGTTATATACAACTAGATTCATCGGCTTAAAATAAATAAATAAAAGTCCTACTTAACTCATTGATTTGTTCTTTATATCAATCATGCGGAGGATATTGTGTCAGAGTTTGCCTCTCGCGAACTCGTTATCTTGCAAACTTATTAATACCTTTTGAAATTAATTGTGGTCCAGAGACTTTTCACAATATTTTTTATATATATATATATATATATATATATATATATACACATATCAGCTTGTTAATTAATAATTATATAGTGAAGCTTTTCAAGCAAAAATAATAGCAATAGCAATAGTTTGATCGGCTGGTATTAGCCATGTAATAACAGTTGTTCGTTTGCATATAGTAAAAGACTTTTAAAGACTTTTCTAAAATTTCGGCCATAATTAGAGGGTCCCAACTGCCTAGATTATAAGTATCTCTTAAATTTATATGCATATTTGTATTGACTTTCATTATCCCTATCTATTGACTTTATCCTGTCCATGAAACAGTCAATCTAGCTCACATGCTTGCTTGCAACTTACGTGCTTATAAGGTCCAACATTTTTTTTTCATTTACTTCTTTTATTTTTGTTTTTTTTTTTCGGGTTTTAGCGGAAAGACTCGTTTTTTTTTTTAATTTTCTATTCTTTATCTCTTACACAAAATCTTATTTGAAGTAAAGAAAAGTTTATGAGAGAAAATGCAAAGAGGAGAATATATAACGAGAGAAATTGATGATACGAGGTAGTCAGCTCTCAAAAATTAATTATTTCACTTTGAAACTTTCCATACATCAGTTAAATAATCATAAGAGAATGGGAGTCACTACTGGTGTTTGTTTGTTTGCTTTTTATTTCTTTTCATTTACTTTCTAGTTTTAAGTTTGTTTGTTCGCGTTTTTAATTAATTTAATTAAATAATATATATATATATATATATATATATATATATATATATATATAAACTTTTAGATAACTCTTTCATTTCAGTTAATTTATAAGGGAATCATCTTTCTAGTTAGCTTCCTAATGGAAGGAATGAATTCCATACCTGTAAGTTATATTCTCAGCTACTTACCTCATTACGCTTCCAAGATACAAGTATTTAGGTATATTGACTTTTAACAAGCATGTTAAAAAACATAATGTTATAAATAGGAGTCTATAACTACTCAGAATTAAGATTAATTTACATATGATCATTTAGTGATATTATTTGAACTCTCAACAATTGATAAGATTCATGTGAAATCCAAATCATGTCTAATCCACTCTTATTTAATCAAATTATATAGAGTACCTCTTTTATGATATCAATACATCAATAATCAGGATAAGACTATTACATTTTTAATGTTAAAAAATTGTACGAATAATATTTAATTAAATATCTTATACTTTAATTAATTATTATGGATCATGTTTAATTAATTATCCATAAATTTAATCCTTATGCATATAGCATTTAAAAATATAGCTATTTTTGAACCCTAACCTCAAATTTCATGATTCCTTGCAATTGTGCTATTTTCATTGTCTTTTCGTTGAAATTATTATTTTCGTTTGTTTCACATTTTTAACTATTTCCCAAACTTTTAAACTTTTTAGTTGTTTTGTTATTGGATTATTTTAATTCTTAAAATTCTATTCGTTTTAGTTGATATTTGGGGTTGATTTTATTGTAAAAGATTGTAATTTGGGGTACGTCCTTTTTTTCGATCAAATGCTTTTTTTTTTCTAATTGCATGGAACGAAAAGTTTAATGTTTTAGACTAGATGAATGATGAGAAATTTGCATATGCGGTGATATAAGGATGAAATATTAAGTGTGACTGCTTATGTTATCTTGCTATTTGTTGTTGAACTTGTGATGACTTCTCCTAATCATACATCAGTACCTCTAGGCAACTATTGTAAAGTAATAAACTGATAATTTTCAATTACTTAAAAAAATTGGTGGTATTCGAAAGGGAGAAGAAGTCAACTATTGATTGGATGCAACAAAAGCTGGCACCTACATAGGGGATAACAATAAGTCAATTGTAGCGAAGTGAGGGCGTGTTATGTGATTGGATGCAACAAAAAGGAAAGCTGGCACCTACATAGGGGATAACAATAAGTCAATTGTAGCGAAGTGAGGGCGTGTTATGTTGTTACATAGGGAGAAAAAAGAGGGTGTTATGTTACATATAAGTCTAAAAGTATTGATCATATTAGGGATACTAGGAAAAAAAAACCGACCATCTATAGTGTTATATCAAGAAAAAAAAAAACACATTATTTTCGTTTATATCAAATAAAACATTAATCAATTTGCATTTTCCTATAAAATAGGACCGGATCCACATATTTGATTAGAATTGAAATCTTAGATTGTTTAAGACACTTTTGCAAAATTATTAAGAATAAAATAGTTTAAATAATTGAAAGCAATTAATTAAAGGGGAAAAAAAACCAAAACAAAACAAGAATTTTATTTTACTTTGTCATTCTTTTTTTTTAACTTTTAATTTTTTTGATTATTATTTTCACTTAAAATGATTAAAAAAAAAAGAAAGAAAAAATGATAATTTTTTTTTTGTTTTTGGCATTCTCTTTTTTTTTGGGTAAATTTCGTCATTCTTTTTATTTAATTTTTTTGAATAATTGAAACTCTGTTTATTTTAAATAAATATTATTTTGGCTTAAAATATTTATTAAAAAATGAGAGAAATACAATAACAATTGGTTTCGATAATTATTATTTTTAATATATATTTTATGAGTTTAAAAGGTAAAATTATCTTTTTTAACAAACTAAAGTTTCAATTTTGATTAAATTTTTGAGCACGGTCTTATTTGATAGGAAAATACAAATTGAAGATTTAATATAATATAAATAAAAAGATGTGAGTTTTTTTTTTTGATGAAACATTAAAGGCATTTTTTTTTAATATCATCCCTAATATTAGTAAAGTTAAAATTTTATGGCAAAAAAAATACCCGTTATTATTATTTATACTTGGTAATGTGTTTGTAAATGTCATATCATCGCGAAAATAAATCAGAATCATAAATCTTTCATCAACATTCACGTTCATTTTTTTTTTCTCCGCACTAAAATAGAATTCCATGAATGTCCTTCATGTACGTATGTTGCTTGCCCACATGATGGAGGGAATTGGAGGATTTGATTTTTAGTGAAGGAAGCCACATGTAATGAAGGAACTCACACGGCGCTCTAATTATTAAGATTATATGTTAGGAGACGAGCATTCAACCTAAACATACCGCCACCCGTTTTCTCTATAATTCAAAGCTCCAATGGACGATCGAGAGCTGCCATCTCAACCCAAAGTTAGTATTTATAATTATTTATCTGATAAAAACAAGCCCCGCCAATGAGCAAACCAGTTTATTTCGTGTTAAGCTACTTCAAATTCTCTTGTACTCTAGTTAGTTTTTGACAATATATAAATCAAGTCTTAACCTGTCCTCACTTTGCATCATATGGTCCAATGTAATAAAAACTTTTGTCATATAACTGTATAAAAAAGCTGGTGCAAAGATGACGGTTTTCTAGTATTACTTATATCGGATACGTCTCCATCAACAAGTAGTGATTTCATTCTAGCTTCAATGACTCTTATCAATATATCTTAATATAGGTGTTGATAATGCAGTGATATCCTGCCATTAAAGATGCGCTTCAGATCTAGTGTATAGTCCTATCTAGGACTTCTCTCTCTCATGTCTTCACTGCTTCAAGTATGGGCTGAGTCTTACATTAATCATATAATAAATTTTTGTTAGATTCACACCTCTTGAGACAGAAGAGTAACGATTCTAAATATGTCAAATGCGCCACGTCACCCATTATGCATGACACGGCACGGCATGAGGTGACCTTGGGCCGTGCCAAACAAGACACAAAATGTTGGATCATGGAAGACTGGTTTTTAGACACTATGGATCGGCACTGCACAATACGGTCTTGGGCATGAGCACAACCCATAAAGCATGACACTAGATGCTTAAAACTTATTTATTTTTATTTGAAATATTAAATGGTGATCTTTAAAATTAATAACATGATAATCAATTATAATAACTATTACTAAATTGGAGTAATGGCCAAATAAAAATTAGTTCTAAATTTTACATTTAAATTGACATTAATAGATTTGTATTTTTGTAAGATACATATTAATTAGCACTTAAAAATTGACTATTAATTCTAATTTGGACTCGCTATGCTTGGCACAAAATGTACTTAAGAAAAGTACGAGCATAACACGAGTAGGGCGCAAAATATGCCAATGCCTATAGGCTATACCAGGCCCAAAGTATTTAAATATGTCAGCACAAACTCAACACAATGTTTTGACAGTTTTGAGTGGGATTACCTTTCACAAGCCCTGCCAGCACGGCAACTCCCATTTGGCATCCCTATATGCTCGTATACATTATGCTTCTCAAAGTTACCGGACCTGTATATATCCTTGGACTAATGATTGAGTTGATTCTTGCTAAGTTAACATGACAACTTGCAAATTGAACTAGAAGAAAAAAAATGGAACCAAATTGACAGTGAACAAAAAGGCACTTTCATTCCAATGAGAGATTCCATTGAACTAAAATAACATGTTATCTCCATCCCGCCATATTGGCAGTGTTTGCCATTTCAACTTACGTTTCCAGTCTTGACTCGAGACAACCATTACAAAGCCATCCACTATATTATTATTTAAACAAGTCACCTATTCATGAACCCATCTTTACATCCAAGATGAGGAAAATTTAAGATGAAACGGAAAAAAAAATAAAGAATAAAAAAAGTGGGTGAAACAAGTCCCCATCCATCTACACGTTGCAAGATAGTACCTGGAGAAAAATAAAATGTATATCACTGAGACAGTCGTACATATATCTACAAATTTTCAAAGTGAAGCAGATGATCGTGATACTACAGAAGATTTTTGAAAACTATCTACCAACATTCAACTTGACGCAAAGAAAACAAGAATAATAACAACCCATAACAACTCTCGACTTTCAAACTAAACCTTGTCTGGGATTCTCAGCTTTAACAACTCGACTTTCAAACAAGTGAACCTTGTTCCAGGATTCTTCTAAAGCTGACATTTTGGTTAAGAGTAGATTTTCAATTTGCTGCCAGAAGGAGTCCCTTAAAATTCATATCTCAAAGAATTCTAAAGGAGCAAGCAGGTGAAAGAAGGTTGTTTCAATTTTTGCATGAGTTCGGAGGAAAAAAGAAAAGGACTAATTGAAATATACCTTATTAACTTGTTAAGCCGGTTTCTTAGAACTTTGCCCAGAAGAAGGAAAAAAAAAAAAAAAAAAGAAGTTTCTGCGAGAATTATTTCAAGCAGACACCTAAAAGTTACACACTGAGAACATACATTCGACCTTTTAAGACTCTTGGTAATCATCAATGCACTCTCAATATTATACCCTTTGCAAGGAACAAATATGGCAGGAAGCAAAACAAGGTTCAATACGCATGGAAGATGCAACCGAGATACATCATAGACTTTTATGACATGCATTTTCTACAAAACAATCTTTCTATTGTGAATTTCCCGGGGCTACTTCAAAGCATATTATAAAGACATTATCACAATAAAAAAAATAAATGAAAGAGCTAGATAATTAAGTACCTGTACAAGATAATATGGATGTGGATAACTAGCTGCTTTGGAGAACTTTTTGAGGATCAAGTTGCCCACTACAGTAACTAGAAGGAACGGCCGAAAGCTCTTGTCTTCCTTTCCACTCCTCACCAGGTTTCAGTGTGATAGGCTTCTCAATAGCAGCAGCCTCAACGCACAGCATGTGCTTGTATTCATCATCTCCGAAATCAGCCATAGCTTTTGCCTTCTTATCCCAGGGATTCCATACCACTGCACGGAAAATGACAAAAATAAGCATAGTGTACAGCACATCAAAGATAGTAATAATAATAATAATAATTTCAACGCTACGTGGAAAAGTATTTCACATAGTAAATTCAGAGATACAACGATTATAATCTGAGCCAAAACAGGAGAGAGGAACTTGAACAACTTAATCAATCACAGAGTTTGTTAGTGGCTTTGGTTTTAAATTTAGAAAAACCCTCTCCCCCTCCCCCTCCCCCTCCCCAAACATGGACAACTAAGTTAGGGATATCCTAACAGATTCATATTTGAGATCCATTGAAGTAGGGCTTGAGTTTAAGAACATACAGAGGTACAGATTGATACCAATATGAGAGCATACTTGAGCACCATTAACAACCAAAGGAAAGCAGATGCACATGTTGATTCTCACCAGCATCTGGAAGGCCATCTTTGCGTATCACAAATGTTCTCTTCTTCTCGTGATCAAGAATTGCAATCTTTGTAGGGGTGCTTAGATAGATCTTGTCCACCTAACCAGGCCAGAAAGATTATAAAGCATAATAAATAACAAACACAAAAGGGTAAAGAATGGCATCCTAAACTCACTGATGAAGCAACTTACTTCTGATTCAAATGTTAAGGCATCCCCCTGTTCAGTAAAGTGTTCCCTGTTCTTCAAGTTGTCAAAATAATCCAGGGTCTCTAATCCTTCTACTCGAACTTCACTGCACATACAGAATTGGTCATAATAAATACTGCTAGAAGTTGCAGACTGCATATTCAACAACATGTTACACAACTAGAACTGAGATATACAGTGGAGAAAACAGAAAAATATTTATGTTATAATAATTCCAATCAGAAAAGACGGACACTACGCATCCGTCGTCAAATTGAAGCGATTGTCAATTAACCATAGGAGAAAATTCACAATTCAATATGCCAGCCAGGACATATCCAATGATAGTAAAAAGCAACCTCATTGAGTTCAAAGGATATTTTTGCTTGTTTTCACCTATTACTATCTATTTGTACTATCTTTCACAAAATCATCTATTTACTAAATAAGAATGTTATTCTTTCTAAACTATTTTGTAATCTTAATAAATTTTCAGTTTCTTTCAAAACTTTATTTATTGGTTTAAGTTTTACCAAGTTCCATAATTTTTATCATTTTTTTTTAGGAATCTGCTATTTAAAATAAATTGGCAATCATACAAGTAATAAAGGATAGTTTTAGGTATAAATGATCTTATTTAAAGATGTTCCTGTTTCTCATGTGCCTGATCAAATTTTTAGGAAATATAAGGTGCGTTTAGTATAGGATTCGAATCCTATTTAGCAAATCCAGAAACAGCTTTCATGTCGAAAGTTACTTCTGGATTTGTAGAATAGGATTCGAATCCTATATCAAACACGTCCATACTTATTCTCTATGTGACAACAGTCAGATTTGCCAAATAGTAATATTAACTCAAACCATTCTAAAATCACTTTTAGCATATCTGAAATTAAGGCATAAACTGAGCTTTAGGAAAAACAAACTGCCACCAAGCAAAATTTGAAAAATCATGTATATGAAAAATCATAAAGGAGTTGTGCATCTCACACCAGATCGCTTCAGTTTCTCACAAACTTAAACACCAGCCATGTGATTCCCAAAAAATAACAAAAAATGAAATTTTACCGCCCAAATTTCCATGGATGGTATCAAACCAATGCCATAGTACTGTAGCAAAGGAACTACAAATAAAAATAATGGTTGAGGCTCTCAGCCACATATTCTACATATAAATTTATCAGGAGGGGAAAAAAATAATCTACAAATATATGCATGCTGTAAAAGCAGTGCAAACATGTTTGGTTTGTAGTACACTTTCCATGGGAAAACATTAATTTTATGAGTGACCCACTATCCTAATGAAGTGGAAAACTTGTCCACTTGTCCCTGTAAACTATACTTGAGATATCAGAAATAAAGTCCACAAAAATGCAATACGAGCAACCTAAAAGCATATATATCAAAAGACAATAACAACACAGAATAACAAAATAAATACACATATATATTACCTAATATCTGATACAGAGAAATAAGTATGATACGCAAATGTGAATGTGAATGGCTTCCCATCAGTGTTGGTGTTTCTAACACGAGATGTCAGCATAAGATCTCCTCCTGGTCCCAAAGCCACCCGCAGCCGGAACTCATAACTTCCGAGTGAACAGGAAGCCAATGTAGTAAAAAATGAGAGCAAAAACATTTTATTTAAAATAAATAAAACAAGGGGGAAGGGGGAGAGAGAGGGGGAGAGAGAGAGAGATAGAGATGATACAAGTTCTCAAATGCTTACCTGTGCGGCCAAATCTTTATATCTTCTTCAGAAGGCCTAAGGATCAAATCAACATAAGCTTTGCTGTATGTTGGCGTTGGAAAAGGGGGTGGATCAGTATCCACAGTCCAAAACCTGTTTCTCGCAAATCCATGCTGCTCAAGAGGACCAAAACCTCCAAACTGCAATCACACAGAAATTTCCTTGGCCAAGATGGATAGAATCAAAGCAGGTAAAAAAAGAGTAAGAAAAAGGAGGGCATACTTGAGGAAAACAAATTGGAATTCCGCCACGAATTGGTTTAGGAGGCTTATACAAAGCCTGCAAATGAGAATAAAACCTTTACTTTTTGTTTTAGGTTGTATCACATATGTGAACTGGAATGAATAGAAGTAAAAAGATTAGTATAGGACAGAAAGGCAAGAATCCGGAAAGCAAAATAACCACCCAGGACAATAACAAAAAACGATAGTTATTGATGCACATACCTAACGTTTAAACATAAAATTTTAATTTCAAGTATAGATGATAACCTAAATAGGATCACAATGCTAGCAAAAGAAATCACTTCCAAACATTTCATAGAGCTCTCACTTTTCGAAAAATCCTATATTACTGGTTAGATATGTTTACAAAATAGGTAATGAACAGAACAATGACAAAAACAAGTACCAATTCTTTGATGTTCATTAGCATTTATGATACAAGAATCATGCAGGTTAAACTCACTCCATTTTCTGCAGTAACCCCAACAACTGTTCAGTAACATGCAGCACTAACCTCAGTTTATATTATCCTGTGCCTTAAAAATCCAAAGGAAATGATAGCTCTACATTATGAAGCATAATTATGCAAAGGAATGAGCAAATTTATAAAATTATGTTTGCCAGTTCAAAATATCAAATGACGAGCATTAAATGGTAGGAAAACTGAAATCTATAACACGATTTGTAGAAAACAGTATGTTTTTGCTTGGAATTACACAAATATTTAGGCCTCCAAAGGAAAGCTTTTGTTTTTATTTAAAAGCAGTAGAAGGAAAGAATAAAAAATTGCAAATTTTAAGTTAGTGTAAGAAAACCACATTTTTTAGAGAAATTACTAGAGAAATGATGGTATTTAATTTCATTTAAAAAAATTGCAAATTTTAGGTTAGTGTAAGAAAACCACATTTTTTTAAAGAAATTACTAGGGAAATGACGGTATTTAATTTCATTAATGAGATCTAGAGGGGGTAAAAATAGAGATTATAAAACGCTACTAAAACTCTGGCACAAGTTTCCGTGTCTGTCTTGGAGAGCTTCTGAAAAAAAAGGGGGGGGGGGGGGGGGGGAAGATATGCCCCACCACCTGCTGTCGAAAACTCTTATACAAGGTGAAATCTCCTCTACTTGATACTAAAAGCAGCTTTTAGATATAAATCCATGCCAAACAGGCACTTAAACAATAAAGAAATAATAATTTAGTTATTATCCGACTAGGGGACGAAAAAAAAAATTAATGGTACAAATGTCCACACAATTAGCCTGCCAGGCTATTTAAAATTACTACTCTACAAGACATCTAAGCAACTATTAGCTCAATTATTATCCAGCTGCATCGGAAAACAACCAAAGCCACGGAACGAATATCCACACAATTAGCTTGTAATGCTGTAACAACTTGCTACCATACGAAGAAAAATAAGCAGTTGCTAACTGAAATCATTGTTGAACTATGGGGGGTGGAAAAGTGATACTTGTTAAGGGTATGGATGTTTGAAAATTTGCTAATTAACTCTTAAGAGTCAAAGAAGAAAATCAAGTAACTAAGGACCCAGATATTTACAAACTTTTTTTTTTGTAGTAAGGAAAATGGAGGCTAATACTTAAAGGTTCATAAATAAATTGCAAACTTAATGCTGAAGCACACCACCTTTCGCCTTAAGAGATAGATTGGTGCTATAACGTTTATATAAATGTGAACTACATACATACACCTCTGAAAATATACAAGAAAAGGCAACTGAAAAATGGGTTCTCAAATAAAGGAATAAGTCAAAATATTGGAAA
The DNA here is from genome assembly GCA_002914805.1 of Parasponia andersonii. NCBI lineage: Eukaryota > Viridiplantae > Streptophyta > Magnoliopsida > Rosales > Cannabaceae > Trema > Trema andersonii. The sequence goes on from JXTB01000037.1 coordinate 436,704, forward strand.
AGAGAATAAAGGAATTCCTCTCAACAAAATTCCACAGTAAATAATATGAAATTACTGTATTGCACCTTATTACTGACAAAGAGCAATTCCTCCCCGTGGTCATTCTTCCATGATGTCACATGAGCTCCATACAAATAAACCTGGAAGCCAAAAGGTAACAAAGTAGAAATTAAAGAAACCCCTAAATAGTATTAAGGAATTTTCTAGGATTACTGGAAAATTCATAACACAAGCATCAAGAGTGCATGACAATCAAGTTGGTAATCTAACATATATGAAGAACCAGAAGAGGAAAAGAAGGTAAAAGACAAGAAATACTAAGCCAACCAAAGGCAGGCCGGTAAATATCTGTAACCAGATCAATACTTTATAATTAAAGAGGAAATTTGAAAATAAACAAATCTTTTAAAATAAATTAAAGAAGACTTAATAGAAGCTTAAAGAGCATCAGTTTGCCTCTTGCCTTGGTTCTTCCTTTCTTCTGCTGCTTCTACTTTTCTTTCCATCCACACCCAAAACTAAAAACTAAAATCAGTTGAACACTTGTGCCACGTTTAATAATCCATAAAGGGAATCAGTTGAAAAAGAATGTTGGGAAATAAGAACAATGGGTGGGAAAGATTAGGATTCCCTTTCCTCATTCTAATTGGTATGTAAAGGGTCTAAAGACATGAAAATGAAATACTTTCCCTTTCCTCGTGCCCTTTGCTAGCTATTACAGACTAGTAAACATGCCCTTGAACTAACAGATAATGTATACAAATACAATGCCTCGATCAATTTTCGAGAAAATCTATCTTCCCTATCCCTTCACCAACCAAAAAATCCGCAAAGATTGATGATGAGATTTACTCAGGATCAGAGCAAATTTTTAATAACACTTAATATAACATAAAAAATAAAAAAATAAAAACTTTCTTGGAGCGGATGGAATCAGCTCTCATGTTAAAGACAACGAAATAAACGTCAATTATAAGTTAATTAAGTCCCGTAATCTTGTTTACTGTTCTTGAACACATCAATCATATCACTCATACCAATTCAGATTCCAGACTACATTTTACCAAAATTCTTAAATGCTCATCAATGAATCCCTTCTAAAACAATTAATAATAACCAACCAAAAAACACGACTAAAAATCTGTACTGGTTGACTATTGTGCCTAAACGATCTGCTTTACCAACAAAACGTATAAAAAGTGAAAAAAAAAATAATAATAATAATAATAATAATAACAGAATAGATTCAAGCAAACACTTGTTAACTCTACTAAACAAATTCAAATTTTAACTTAGGCGATTAATCGTAAACATAAGATAGCTTAGGTAGTTAGGTTCACAAAAATTTAGATCAAAGGAAACAAAAATTATCATTACAACCTCCACATTCGAACAATCTATCACAAATACATAACAGTAAGATCAAATCAGGCAATGAAACGGATCAGATCTGATGGCGAAATTCAAAACCAAACCTAAAATTTCGAAATGAAATCGTGAGAGAAAACACAATCAAAATCCATATGGCGAATCGAGCATTCAGATCTCGATGAAACTAGTCGGAGAGAGAGAGAGAGAGAGAGAGAGAGTTGAGGAGTGTTTTACCTCGGTGGAACTGCCACGGGACTCGCGGAGGACGATCTTGTCGAGGCCATTGACGCCCTTGGCCAACTCAACATGTGGAGAAGCAGGAAGAGCAGTAGAAGAAGCCGCAGCTGAGGAAGGAACCCTTTCGCTGCTCATACCTCTCTCTCTAATACCAACCGCTTTGTTTTTGTTCTTCTTCTTCTTCTGGTTCTGGTTCTTCGTATTCAGATAGCCACCACATATATATATATATATATATATATATATATAATATTTTATATTTTGTTTTAAGTATATATAAATAAATAAATAAATATAGGGATAATATGTAGTATTACCCAGACTATCCCTGTAAAGCGGGCTTGTGTCTGTCTCTACACTAAATCATATCTAAACAGTGCTAAGAGTAAGAGCGAGCAGAAGGCTAAAGCTCTCTTTCTTTCTCTCTCCTGAATGAAATTTCTTTCTGGGTTCGAGCCTCAACTTTCTCTCTCTTGAAATTTCGTTCTTCTTTTCCGTTTTTTTTGGCACTTCCGTTATCAATACCCGAAATGTTCGGGTTGGCAGCTTCAGCTTGGCTGTTCTGTCCCCACCGCTTCAACCATCCTCTTTTCTGCTGTCATTTTTTTTCGTGCCATTAAGGATAAATGGCATAATTGGTCCCAACTATTACAAGTTTGACTGATCGGTCCCAAAATTATTATTCTTTAAATACAGTAATAATTTTTTTTTTATCACAAATTATTAATTTTTTAACAAAAAATAATCATAAATAAAGCTGTTTATTTAGGTATTATTTATTTGTATGAATTAGATTTTTATTTTTAGTTATAATCACTTAACAAATCGTTTTACACATAATTCATTTCTATTAGAAATTTAACAGTTTGTGGAAAAAAAATATTATTAGTATAATAATTACATAAATCTTAATAGTCTATTATATAAGTTAAAATTTTAAAATCTTATTTTTAATCACAGTTATCAAATCGTATATTCTATAATGACTTATTTATGTTAAATATTTAACAATTAGTGACAACATGATTACTGTTGCAACAATTATATATTTCATGTACCAATACTTTGTAAGTTGAAAATTCAAGAAGTAAAGTGGTACAACAGGTATAATTCAAGGGTTGTTAATATTATTTATCCAATTATTATTATTATTATTTTGTATTTAAATTCCTAACATTTCTGTTTTGCTATCATTAGTTTGTTTATGTACGTCATTCAAAATTTCGTTAGAATTTATTTAAACGGAAAAAATTTGGCAGTATTGAGCCCAGTCATTTCAATTTTAGTAATTTGGTCTCTAATTTCTTTTTTGGGCATTCATATCTCTAATTTTTAATATTGCATCTATGAATCATTCTAAAAATAAAAATTCAAAGACTGATATAAAAGATAGTTCATGTAAGAATCAAATTTAAAAAACAAAAAAATCACACTCTAATTTATGTCAAACTATAGTAACTCTTATGAACAAAAGATAATTACCTTACTATTTTCAAAACTGAAAAAATTTAACATATACCATAATTGTCCGTGAAAAGTACGTAAATAAAAAATTACTCAGATAAATAAAAAGATAAAGTTTACATTTTACATATACTTTTATTTTAACTACCAAATTTTCAAGGACTAGTAAAAACTATTTTAAAAGTCCAAAAATCAAAACCAAATAAATTTGAAGTTGAGAGACTAAACATGTAAAAACCCAAATTTTGGGAGGATAATTTGGATATTTTACCAATTTTCCGGATAAAATATTGGAGAGATTAATTTGTAAAAATTTTGTACATGAGGACTAAATTGTAATTTTTGGGGGACTAATTTGAAAGAGATTTGAAATTTTGAAGACTTATGTGTAATTTTTGACAAATTGCACAGCCCTATAAGACAAGACCACATGCCATGTCCTTTTTCTTTCTCTCTCTCTTCTCTCTCTTCCCCCCCGATCTCTCTCTCCCTCTCTCTCTCAGATCTCTCTCTGCCCGTCGATGTCAGACCGCCGCAAGAGCCGCCACCGACATCGTCCACCCGCGCAACCAACCAGCGAAGCTTCCCCGTGTAACACCGAAGCCGCGCCGCCCGTCCCCAGTTGCCACCATTGCGTGTAATGCCGGAAAAGCTCCAAGAGGCCGAATCGGATTTTTAACCGCCGGCGACGATTCTGGCCACCATTCGACCTTCAACCAGTCTCGTTGGATTCTTCTCATCGCAAAGATCATCAAGGTATATATATCTCAACCCCATTTTGCCCGGATTAAAAGTTACCATTTTTGGATATTTTGAGTTTAAGTTTGACTTTTTGATCCGGCCACTAGATTGTGTTTTTGTTGTCATTTTTGGATTGTACTCAGAAAATAGAGAAGTTTGATATATATATATATATATATTGCCTATGTTTGGTCGGCACGGAAATTAAAATCAGACGGCTAAAATTTGTCTCGATTTACGTGTCACCGGCTCGATGTGGACCCGGACCCGAATTGGATAAGTTATATGTCTAACTTAGCTATTTTGGATGTTAGAAATTTAGTGAAGATGTCCATTTATGGAATTAAAGCTCTATTGAGAAGTTAGTTTTTCGCAAGAGGATGATCGAGGACTTGGAATTGATTCCCAATAAAACCTATTTTCTGCAACATGTGAGAACAAATGTGATTTTTGGTTTTCTTGAACATCTGTGATGGGAATTGATTGTATGATGTATACGTATTGTATTGCTCTGGAAATTTTCTGAGTGTAGGTTATTTTGGATATATTAAAAATAGGGTCGTTATGCTACCCTTTTTTCTATAAAAGCTTAGTATGCTGATTATACCGAAAAACCAGAGCATGATTATTTTCACACTTCAGTTCTGTATTGCATATGTCATAAGATCATACATGAGCACCGTATTAGCATCGTAGGTTTATAGAGTGGCGTTGCATGCCCCACCGCTAGTGTAGAGTTTGTAAACTCGCACATGGTTTTGTTACTTCTGATTATCTCCCCATTTGGCAAGCGTAGGCAATTCGGTTGCCCCTACAGGATTGGTAGGCGACACACGGGTGTCCCCTATGAGTATGGGCTTAGGTATCAAGCAGGCTATTAGGCATACTTAGTACTATCATCATGGGTTTCCACAGATGAGAGGATCAGAGCTCATGGGTATGGGTTGATTTGTGTCATGTGCATATGGATTGAATGGTTTTGATTACACTGCTTATATATATATATATATATATATGGATTTTCGGTTTGGATTATATATATATATGTTTTGGACTGAACTAACTATGCAGGAATTCTCCATCACTAAAATATTTTCGAACGGGTAATTATTTTTCCTACTACATATTTTATGCTCATCCCCCCTACCTTCTTCCTCAGTGGTGTCCAGTGCGATCTCGGTGATCAAGAGGAGTAAGAGGTCATCTTGATTGTAGTTCGTTATCTTGGTGATGCTAGAAGCTTGTTGTAGTGGTGTTTGGATTGTTTGGGTTTTGTGTTAGCATTAAACCAAGATTTGTTATTTTCTATTTTGTCTATGAACCTATGTATGCCATTCACGAATTTGAGTTTCGTTGTGGATGATGATGTTGCTTAGAACTATATTTGATTTAGCGTTTTTAAATAATTATTCGATCTATGTTTAATAGTGTATACGAATTGTGGGAGTGGTTCACGGGATGAAATTTCAATTATTTTATTTAAATGAACCGTTTTATAAAAATAAGAACTTTTGACACTTTTCAAATAAATCAAGAAATTTCTCACTTTTGTGAAATTCTCCTTCTGTCACTGGCCCAGGTTTTGGGTCGTGACAAAATAAAAGTTTCTCAATAATTTAAGGGCAAATTAATAGACTAAATTAATCTTTAAAGAGAAATAATTACACCCAGTATCTTTTTTGTACTTTATATTTCAAAAATATTGGTTTTATTTTTGTTTTCAAAATACATGTTTATTGGTATATATTTTGATGTGTAAAATATATTTGATCTACATTTATAATGTAGATTTTTACCTATAATTTATATTTACAATGTAAATTTATACCTATATTGTAAATTTTGAAATGTATACTAATTTTTAGGTATAACTTTTATTGACAAAATTACATGTAACATATATTTTTTTCAAAATTGGTATGAAAATTAGTATTTATAAAATAAAACAAAATCGGATAATTATAAAAATTATACGTAAAAAAACTGGTATGTATGAACTTTTCATATCTTTAAAAAAAATTATAAATTCATATTTTTTTAGGAGTTATATATTGGATTTGTTATAAAAATCCAAGCCCATATATTAAAAATTGTAAAATGGGAAATTCACGTAAATTGTCTAATTTTAGCCCAAAATAACTTTTTTAGTTCACTTTTTCAAAATGATATTTCTAATACTTTATAGATAACAAAAAGTCTAAAATACCCTTGATTTACTAATTCTTGTCAACTCTTGAGCTCCATTTTTTCTTATTTTTTCAAATTTTTTTTATATTTGAAAAGCGTACCAGTTCATGTCAGAGTTGCGAGACTCATGTCATAATTTTATGACTGTCAAGAATTTTCTATGTATTGAAGGTAACAATGGTTTATAACCTTATTGTTTTCAAATTATTTTTTTCTCTTTTAATTTGAAAAATGTGTCAATCTCTATCAGAGCTGTGTGAGTCTGTGTCACAATTTTATAACTATCAAAAAAATTTTATGCGTTGACAATAATATGATTTGTAACATGTTTGTGACTCTATATCATAATTTTATGACTATCAAGAATTATTACAAAGATAAATTATTACATTCGTGGCCTTGTCAACTTCGTTCTTCTTTAGCTCAATGTAGAATTCAATGAAACAGTCATTTATTCTCTTCATAAAAGAAAGTCCTACATCAATAATATATTTCATCTCTATTGTATGGTATTCAAGTCTCAATTCTAGGGCGTCAAATATAATTTTTAATAAATTGACATAGGATATTCTATTAGTAAATAAAATACATATACTCTCCATCCCATGATTGATGTTATAGTTGTCACCTAATGTTGTACTTCAAGAAAATAACAACACTGCTCTTATCTATAAAAAAAAAAAAAAAACGCAGATTTACAATTACTAAACAAATTATGTGACATTTCTTTTGTGACCAAATGATCAAATGACTTTCATTTTTTTTTAGCTTTATGTAAACTTTAATAGAAGAGTCACTAATAATCTTAATAGGAGCATATCTCATATCAACAATATATTTAATCTATATAGTATAATGTTCAGGTCTCAACTTAAGAACTTCACACACAATTTCTAAGAAACCTAATGTCTTCATCCTATGATAGATATTATTATGGTCCAAATTACTATTATTATTTAGGAAAATAGTAATACTGCTTATGTCTGCAAATAAAATAAAATAAAAGTTTAACGTGGATCAATAAGTACCTAACATATTATGTAATAAGATTTCTCAATATTCGTAATAATATAAAACAAATAGTGATTATCAGTCACAAGATTGTGACTACCAGTAACAAACTTTGGTCTGCCAATAATAAAGACTACTATAATAATATAAAATATATTCAGAAAAGGTGTAACAAATATTATGACACATAGTCACACATACTTTAACTTCTTTTAATCACAACATAAATAACAAATTCACACATATTGTGCTACTGTGTCACAAAATTTGTGACATACAATCACATATAGATCTGGTTATATTATATTGAGTCAGATCTTATTGGAAAAATGTTAAATATTATAAAGATACATACCATCTTACCTAAAATAATTATTACCCATTGATTTCTAACTCCACATAAGCAGTGACTAGATTTTTTCAAAAAAAAAAAAAAGGAAGAAGAGGAAGAAGAGGTAAACAAAAATTAAAACAATCATATATCTTCTTCTTTGTACAATCAAGCCAAACCAAAATGAGATAGTGGGTGAGAGAAAAAGAGATATGAGTGAGATAAGTGAGAGAAAAAGAGAGATAAGTGAGACAAAATCAAATATGATACTAGCCAAACCATAAAGCAAGATAAGCAGAGGAGAATGGAGCTATAGTGGGATAGAGTAGAGAGAGAGAGAGAGCTGAGATTGAGCATGCACGACAAAGAGAAATGAAAAATGGGTCACTTTAGAAAAAAAAAAAAGGATAGCAGCAACTTTATTATGATTAGGAGGAAAATTTTAGGAGAAAGTAAGAAAGATGAGAGAACTATGCAATTATACTCATTTAAAATGCATGAATTGACAGAATGGCAGATTCGAAAATACAAAATATTCTCTTTTCTAAATAAACTAAAAATGTCATAATGAAAAAGAAGAGCAGAAAAGTCATTTAGTCACAAAATAAGACTACTCATGTTAATTTCCCTCATAAAATCCTTAAATGAGTTGATTTTTTGGAAAAATATATTTTTTTGTTCAAAATTCGTATTTTTTAGTGATACTCAAAATAACCAGTTGGTTTATTATGGGTAACCAATCAGAATCAAGTTACCTTAGGCAATTTAATTGGTTATCTTAAGCATCTCACCAATAAATAAAAATTGATATTTTTCTAATTAAATCTGAGATTTTTCAAACAATTTCAAAACCCGAATTTTTCAATTGTTTTTGAATTTTTACCATAAAAAATCTAATTTTCTCTTATAAATTGAGAATTTAGTTCAAGAAAGCCCAAAGAAATTTTGTTTGTTTGCAATGTCCGATTATTCACTAATAATAAAGTGCTTTTTCGTTTTTTTTTTTCTGTAATAAACCCTTGTCTTTCTTTTTTTTTTTCCCCCCTCGAAAATAGACCCTCCTAATTCATAAAAAGAGCAAAATACCTAGTGTTATAGAGTAAATGATTAAATATCGTTATGTACTATATTAGAGTATGATATTTTTGTAATTTAAAAAGTGTGAATTTATTTTTTCAGAAGAAATAATAATAATAATAATAAATGGACAACATATCTACTTTTCAATTGACAATTACAAGAGAAAAAAAGAGTTATTCTGCTGAAAAATCTTCTCCCTTTTTTATCCTATCACGAAATTGCCCGTGAATAATTTTTGTCATCATTTCAATGCCTAATCATGTGATACTGAGTTATTAATTTTTAACGCAAATGTGTGGTCACATACTTAGTTAGTTTGATTGATAATCACGCTCATTTTTAATATTGAGTATTGAGTTCAATTCTCTCCATCTCCAATTATCTCAAAAAAATTTCAATGCAAATGTCATTGAATCTGTTTGAAGTAAGTATCATATTTTAAAAAATGAGAACACTCCTACAACAACATAGACATAATTGCAAAAAATTAAGAAGATTAAGATGTGTGCTAATTCTGATATACTACAGCAAATAAAACACAAAAAACCAAAATATCATTTTCAATATTTTGCATGCGGCTCATCTACGATTGTTAGATGTTGACTTCTGATAATGTTTTTTCTTTTTTTTTTAAAAAAAAAAATAATAAGAACTTCTATTGTGATTAAACTAATAATCATACTAGTATCCCCTTTTTAAAAAATATATATTCTTAGTATCTCATCGAAAACTATTACTTAAGAAAGTCGTTTAATTTGGCCAAGGATTATTATTTTGAAAATGATTCTCTACTAAAAGAAAAATAAAATAAAATAAAAATAGTAGTCCACCTATATTCGAGCTTCGATTCTATGCATGAAGTGTTATTGTCCACGTTTATAACAAGTCAAATCTTCACATACTTTTACATGTCCCTTATAGATAGTGTTGATGGAGGTTTTATCAACAATAAATTTAGAAAAGATTAAGAGATGTGGCTTGTGCGAATTGAGTTATTAATCAAAGCAAATAAAAATAGAGGATTTTATGGTGGTTCAGCCTCGAAAAAAATGAGCTTACGTCCACTGTTTTTCACTATTTTATGGAGAATTACAAGCACTCAAAGTTACAATGTCTCGTCTGGAAATTCCTCTCAAATTGGGAGTCAGAATTCTGAAGTCTGGAAATTGAAAAACCAAAAAGTAATTGGAATACTCAAAACTTTTTTTTTCCCCCTCTGGAACATTGAGTCCCTTTTATATAGGTAAAAGTAACTCAATGTTCCTAATTGTGAAAACAGGTAACTATACAATCGGGTAACACAATTTAAGTAACAACATAATTGGATAACCACTTAAAACGGGTAACTGGTTGATCATAAATAGAGGACTCCTGTTTCCCTTTCCTTGCAGGTTTCCTGTTTGATGAAGCATAGACTTATTTCTCTTTTCTTGCGGAAGAGGTCGCCCACAACTTATACAGAGAAGGTCGCACATACTTATGTAAAAGAGGTCAAACGACTACACAGAGGAGGTCGCATATAACCTAAGCAGAAGAGGTCGCACATATCCAACACGGAGGAGGTCGAACTTAACCCTTATGCGCCCTTAGGATTTTAGACCGCACAACAATTGCCCCCAGCTCCATTAGTTCTTTAGGACAAAATAGAGCTTCCAATTACTGTGCGACCTTAAAAATGTGATGTCATGACCTAAACTTGAGGTCTTTGAAGAGTTGCAGAGTCACCAGATTTCAAATCCCATCTCTCAAGATCACGCGTATCTTTTTCTGACAGACGGAAACATGTGTAGCCTTTTCTGAGTAAGAGCAGAATTCGAGGAGTCTAATGATATCAACTGTCGTTTTTTAAACCAAATCTTTTCTAATTTTAAACAATTCTGATTTTTCGGAAAGCATCAAATCCCGCGTAAACTTCGGCCTTCAGATTTAAAAATCAAATTCCTTGATCTATGGCTGTGATTTAACAGTGCTTGGAATATAAATATCAGAAAACCAGTCTGTTCCTGTTTTATTTTACTGTTCCCTCTTCTCAGAAAATATCGAAACCTCAGAGAATCCTAGAGCGCCGTTTCGTCCTTCAGCTCGCTCAATCACAGTTTCTTCTCCGACGAAGTTCAAACCATCTCAAATCCTCCGCTTCTGAAGAAAGGTCAGTTCATTTATTCTCTTATTTCTTCTGTTCTTGAAAAAGTAGTTTCAATCTTTAGGAATAAAAACTCATCCCACACTGAGGTGAAATGAGAATTATTATTATTTTTTATTTATTCCCCCTTTTTCAGTCTATAGGGTAGAATTACTAGATAATAACCAGAAATGAACCTGTGAAAAGAATTTCTAGGGTCTGATACCCTATTTTATTTCCCAACGAACTGCTCGAAAATTTATTTTCTGATGAACTGCTCGAATATTTATCTTCTGATGAACTGCAAGAACAATTTTACGAATCCGTAGACCTCTTAGGAATAAGTTTACTTGTTAGTATAATCCTAGGATGAATACCCAAAGTGTTGGCATAGTGAGAATCCTCGATGCCTGAATCTCTGCGTATTTCTTTTTAGATGTCTAGTAGTGAGGAATTTAAGGAAGGGAATACGTTTTCTGGAGAATCTAACTCGAGTGTTAGCTCCATTAACCTCGAAGACTATCTCGAGCCAGAACCCGAGATAGAAATAACAGGAGCCAGATAGAGTAGTCCTCGAATAGGCGATCTCTCCCAGGATCAGTGGCCCAGACATATCAGGGATGCCCCTGAATTTTCATCTGGCTACCAATACGTAGAAGGGAATTGGTCATGTACCAATGTAAGGACGAGCTGCACATCGAATAAACTCAGCAAAATTGTGAGCAGCTATAAGATCGCCATACCCCTTCGTCTACCAATGGAATTTAACCGACTACACACTCCCCCATATGGACTCGCTTCTTTTTTTGAGGCAGTCCTCAAGTGTGGCATGCATCTCCTACTCCATCCGTATATAAAATCAATTATTGATTACTATGGGGTCGTCCCTTTTCAATTGACCCCTAATACCTATAGATATATGGTAGGTTTGTATATACTGTACCATAAACTAGGTTTAGAAACCCCTTCACCTGAAGAATTCACTTGGTTCTACCAAGTAAAATCAAATCCGTCAGATCTCGGCTTCTTCTATGCGAGCAAATGGTCAAACCAGGCAATAAAAATGATCTACGGGGTTCGCAACAATATGCGAAAATAGAAAATTCTATTTTTCCATTTTGACTATGCAGCTAACGGCTTCTTTTAGAATCTCGGTAGGTAATCTTCCAATTTATTACCTTGTTTCTATGTTTATTCTTATATTGATCCCATTCGAATGTCATCGCAGATAACAGGGATCGACCCAGACTCTCCAGAGAACAGCTCGCAAGAGTATATAAAATCAACGACCTTCCAATTGAAGAATTTAATTGGAAGGTACTAGGTACTTTGAATAACCTAGTCGCTTGCGGTCTGCTTCCGAAGGGTGCCGCATTCCCAGACCCTCCGGTTCTCTCGTCTAGGCCATCAAGCTCGAAGAAGAAGCCAAGGAAAAGGACAGACTTAGGTGCTTTGTCTTCAAGGATTAGAAAATGAAAAGCACCAACCACACCTCCATGCTCAGAGCCTTCATCTCCAGAGACAGTGTCACTACCAGCTCCTCAACCAGTTCCACAAGAAGAAGGTAATTATACGTTCATTCTGATTATCCTTATACAATATTTCCTCTCTCACTAACATGTCCGTACAGAGATAGTCATTGGTAGAGGCTTGCGAGCACCACCTTCAACTCTCGGGTCCATGGTAAAAATCAAGACACCTGAGAGTATCCCGCCATCAAAAGGGAAGGAGAAGGTCGACAGCTCGAAGAAGAGGAAAGTTGCCTTTGAGGACTTCCTAGCAAGCTCGCCTCCTCCACAACCATCTCAGCCAGCGAGTCATCCTGAACCCCCCACCGAGGCTGCCACTTCTTCAGAACCGACCTTGGCAGATAAAGGTGATGAGCTCTTCGCACTCCTCAACCAATTAACAGAGAAGGCTGGTATAAGCGCAGCTTTTATTGATCGCTTCATATCTGAGGAAGGTTGGGAGTGGATGAAGCGACGTTCTGCCAAGGTCGCTTTCAGATCTGCGATGAGGATGCTGGCCAATGTAAGCTTTTTTATCTTCTCTTTATGTATACTCTTTTGGTGTTAACAATTAGGGATTTATATATATATATATATATATATATATATATATATATATATATATATTTTTAGACTGTGGCTGCTGCTGTCCTGATGTACGACCCGGTTCTCGAATGCTTGGAGAAGGCTGAGAAAATTGAAGAGATAACGCAAGCGTTCGAGAACTCGGAAAAGGCTCGGGAGGAGGAAAGAACGACCTTCCACTTGGAAAAGCAGCAGATGCTCGAGGACCTGGCTAAGGAGAGACTCACCAAGGAGAATCTCGAGGAGAAAGTTAAAGAGCTCGAGAAGGTCATTTCTGAGCATCCGGATCGTATGAGGGAAGTGACCACCGAGGCGGTTCACAAAGCTATCGAGGAGTTCAAGGCGATCGAAGTCAAAGAACTCGAAGATAAAGCTAGTGATATCGCCTCGTCGACTATCATTTTCAACATTTTCTACGAGCAACCAGATTTTGACTTCTCCATCCTTGGCGAGGATGTGGTCGAACTTGTGCAGAGTTGGAGAGAGGATACCACCAAGGCTGGGGATGGCAGCGCAAGCCCTTCTACATGAACTTTTTTTTTTTTTATATTTTTAGAACAATGCGGGCTTTGTCCCCCTTCTTTTCTGTTTATGTACGGATGACGTAATAAATATTATTTTTCCTTATATGCTCCTGCAAAATAATGAAAAAACAACAGTAATTTTAACTTAGTCAATCACAGGTGATTGATCAATACGCATTTAGCGATTTGAATCCGACTAACTTAAAACGAGTTTTAAGCGTTAGGATAGGTTAGGTCGCTTAAGAAAATAGTCAATACGAGTGAAGCAAACTCTAACTGTATTTCAAAAGTTCCATATCAAAATAGGATATAGCAATATATCACTTCGAATAATGAACGTTTTGCTTAGTTACTTTTCTGTTCGAGGAGGAAAATTGCGTAATACGACATGCTGAGGCATGAAGCGAGGAGAAAATCCTAGGATTTTA
>JXTB01000037.1:454253-480928 GCA_002914805.1 Parasponia andersonii
ATTCTCGCGCGAAGATTCTAACCTCAGATGCCGACCAACTCTTCAGTAGAAGTCTTCGAGAGTTCTACACTCTCGCTCAAGTAATTCCTCCCAGAGTTTTGTTTCTGGTCGCACCCCAGCCATCATAAGAGTAAGAACTCCTTCTTCAGGTGGGTTGTTGACCTTTGCTAGCTCTGAAGTGAATCGATTGAGATAAGACCGTAGAGTCTCCTCTGGACCTTGCCGGATTGCGGATAAACTAACAAGCAGAACAGTGAAATTCTTTGCGGCTTGAAACTGTCTTAAGAACGCCGTCTGTAATTGTTGCCAGGACGAAATTGAGCCCGATTTAAGTCCTCAGAACCACTTCTTCGCTGCTCCTGAGAGTGTTACAGCGAAACATCTGCAATGTGCATGATCACTAACCTGATGAAGTTCCATCAAGTCACTGAAGTGATCCATATGGTCCTGTGGATCAGTTTTCCCATCAAAAGTGTTAATGGTGGGAAGTCTGAATCCAGTGGGAAGGGCTACAGCTCGAACCTCCTCACTGAATGGCGACTGACGATACCCATCAGCGAGCTCATCATCCCAACCAGCAAGTGCATCTAATACGATCCTTAAATTGTGAACATCGATGTTCAGAGGGAAAGCATCATCCCTTGCTAGCGGTACAAGCGGCCTTCGTTCGTTATCCTGTTTCATGGCGGGTTGGTCAGGTAGAGTCTTCTGCAATCTGTGAGAGGAATCCAGTGAAATAGTACGACGACACCGACTTTGGTCGTTGTGATGCGATACGGATCGATCATGACTACGTCGTCGCTCCAAATACTGTCTTAAGTCTGCAGAATCTTGTCTTGACTCTCTGCTAATTCTTTCGAAGACGCTTCTCGATGGTCTTTTTTCGCCGCTCAAGCGATCTTGACTATTAGTGAATTCACGAGAAGGTTGTACACGATCACGGTTCGTACTTGAACTCTCCGTACCAGATTCTGGAGGTAAGTTTGCGACCTTGCCTTTCCCTTTGGAGATGCGATCTTCGTGGCGCTTTTGCTGAGTTCTTGGCTGGCCGCGTCTTCTCGTCTCTAGGATCTGTATTCCTTTCTCAGGTAATTAAGCAGGACGTTCTTTGGGACGTTTGTGTTATGCTGGGGTCACCATCTGCCCTTCAGCAAGTCGTCGCAGAATGTCATTGATCTGGTTAGTGACTTGCTGAAAGTTCACCAGCGTCTCCTCCATAAGATCCTGTCTCTGGGAAAGGTTTTCTGTTACAGTCATAGTAGGCTGATCCAGAGCAGGAGCTGCCTGTGTAGCAACAGTACTTTGAGGTTGGTTTTGGCTAGTTTCGGAGACTCTGGTAGTGTTTCTAGTGTTTGCCATTATTAAAAAAAGTAGAATTTGACAAATTTTTCTGCCGGAATAGCCCTCCTTCTAGCACCAATTGTTGATGGAGGTTTTATCAATAATAAATTTAGAAAAGATTAAGAGATGTGGCTTGTGCGAATTGAGTTATTAATCAAAGCAAATAAAAAGAGAGGATTTTATAGTGGTTCAGCCCCAAAAAAATGAGCTTACGTCCACTGTTTTTCACTATTTTATGGAGAATTACAAACACTCAAAGTTATAATGTCTTGTCTAGAAATTCCTCTCAAATTGGGAGTCGGAATTCTGAAGTCTGGAAATTGGAAAACTAAAAAGCAATTGGAATACTCAAAAAAAAAATTTTCCCCTCTGGAACATTGAGTCCCTTTTATATAGGTAAAGGTAACCCAATGTTCTTAATTATGAAAACGGGTAACTATACAATCGGGTAACACAATTCAAGTAACAACATAATTGGATAACCACTCAAAACGGGTAACTGGTTGATCATAAATAGAGGACTCATGTTTTCCTTTCCTTGCAGGTTTCCTGTTTGACGAAACATAGACTTATTTCCCTTTTCTTGCAGAAGAGGTCGCCCACAACTTATACAGAGAAGGTCGCACATACTTATGTAAAAGAGGTCAAACGACTACACAGAGGAGGTCGCATATAACCTAAGCGAAAGAGGTCGCACATATCCAACACGGAGGAGGTCGAACTTAACCCTTATGCACCCTTAGGATTTTAGACCACACAACAGATAGTTTTAGGGTAAGAAAGTTATCATTAATTATTAGTAAGTATTACATAATAAACGAGAGACAATAGCAAAAAAACAATCTTGAAGTATGACTCTTCCGTAGTTTTAACTATATCTTTTGGCTTGTGTAAAATAGTATCCTCACATTTTAAATTTTGTAAATTTATACTTTTTGTATACAAATTAGGTGATTTATGTACTAACTATTTTAAGTTATTTTCAACAAATTTTTTGTGTTAATCAACAGAAATAATAAGATATTTTAATCTATATTATGTGTTTAGAAAAAATTTATTAGTCAATTTATATAAAAAAATAAAAATAAAAATTTATATAGATTTAAAATGTGAAAATATAATATTGCAAAAGCCAAAAAATAAGACTCAATTTGTAAAAATGCTATACTTGAGAGTATTTTTTCTACAGAAAACCCTAATAAACAATAAAAAGCGTACAATTATCTGTCCAAATAAAGTCCTTTGTGAAAGACAAAACAAAGTGAGCCAGGGAGTGGGCTACTTCGTTGCCTCATGCGAATGAAGTGTAGGTTAAGTGTCATTACCGAAAGACACTTAGATGAACTAGGATTAGAGCCTTCAGTAGGCAAAGAAAGCAAGCAAGAGGTTCTCCTTCAATGTGGTTGATCTGAAGGTTCTTGTCTCTAACTACCAAGAGACCTTTGCGGCTTCGCTTGCGCCAATACGACCGCCAGGCAAAATCAAGGAGTTCCCATGAAGAATTTCAGCAAAGCAGGCGAGAACAGAGCTCATTGTGATCTCGAATTACACCTCCTACTCCAAAAGATTGCAAACTACCAAAAAAAATCTACGTCAGTGTTTATAATTGCCAACTAGAAGAGGGGAACAATGTCATTTCATTTAGCCTTGTGGTTGATTAACTTCAATCAAACCACGAGCTGGTAGCTCATATGGAAAAGTCTTCTCCTTGAGAAGCATCAGTTATAGGGTTCGAACCCCACCCCTCTCCTCTTCTTAAGTACTAATTCCTAACTTATAAACATTATAGCGATTTTATCCGAAAAATAGAAGAAGAAGAAGAAAAACTTCAATCACTTTGGAAAATGTGTGATTAGTACTCCCAAGAGGAGTGAGGCCGCCATGAAAGAATAATAGGCGTCTCTTTGAGCTTCCAATTCAAAACAAGAGTATTTCTTTTCAACTAACTTCTCTACATTCTCATGCAAGAAAGTTCAAATTCTTGTTTGAAAATAGGTCAAGCATGGAGGGTAGAGGAGGAGTGTTGATCAGGCTCCAATATATATTATGCCACGCCTCACTCACACGGGAACACATGAGTAACGCATGCAGTGGTGTTTCGGACTCTTCATTGCAAAGAGGAAAAGTAACGCTCCTCACAATGTTCTTGGTATCAAGATATGTAAGTGTAGGGTTTATATTCTAAGCTTAAATTCCACATCAAAATTCTAACACTAGGAGTTGACTAGATAAATTTTGAATATGAAATATATTTTATATAATTTTTTCATGTACATGAAGATAGAATCGAAATCCAAATCGAAGGGCAACATATGTGATCCATAGGTGTATAGGCCACTTTTACCCTTAATTGACTTTTTAAAAGAATGAGACAATGGATAAAGGCCTGCAAGGAAGTCACGAACCATTGTACTGTATAAAACATCCGCAAAATCTCGATTCATAGATTTATTACGAGAAAAATTACAAAAATATCCCTGTATTTAGGCTAATTGCTTGTTTTAGCCTCTTACTTTCAATCAGGGTTTATGGCACAAAGGTTTCTAGAACTATCACATTTGTGTAAATTTCGCCTTCAAGGTTTCAATTATGATAATTAAGCCCTTAAACTTTATGATTTATAGCAAGTTGGTTCTTAAACTGTTTAAATTGTAATAGATTGTTAAATTGCTATCCAAAAATCACAGATTAGAAATACGTTGTAGTATCTAAAAAGTGTATTTAAAAGAAAATAAATTGAACAAAAAGATTTGGAGAGAAAAAAAGATACATTTTTCACATTTTTTAGGATTCTCAGACTAGGAAATTTATAGAAAAGTTTTTTTGTAATTATTATTTTTATACTTGAGATTCCTAAATTACCTCTCAAATACACTTTTAAATACCACCACGTACTTTTTATGTGTATTTTTAGTCAAAATTTTACCAGCATAATACAATTTAGATAATCCATGGACCAAATTGCTACAAATTAGAAAGTTCAGAAACTTAATTAATATAATTAAAGCTTTGACGACCAAATTGTCACAAATTAGATATTTGAGAGCTATTTGAGAGCCATTGTGCCATTAACCCTTTCAATAATAACAAAACTATAACCTTAAATGGCCAAAACCCGTCTGACAATTTTTGTACAAAATTTTAATGTTATAGCTTACCCATATTACATGTTTAGAATAAGAAGAAACGTAATGTAAATACATTTTTAGGTAGGCAGTGAGCCCAAGCTCTATCTCAAGAGTAGTGCTCTCATGAGTTATATTTACCATCAAAATATTTCACTATTTTATTTGAAATTCTTTTTCCAACTTGGTGAAACCAAGATCAGGTGCAAAACAAGTGTAATTTTGAAGAAATATTGTTGTAAGACAAAGAAAGAACAAACTGAAAAACAATGTCAACGGGCTTTCTTTGAAGTATATTTAAAGTTAAGGGAAAAAAAAAAAGGTGAAATGAAGAGGGTAGATGCTCTTAAGACCATATTGTTCGAGAAACCTCCATTATTGATTTTTAAATTTAAAAACAGAAAAAAGAAAAAGAGCGTCGGATCAAATGGTAAAGTCCTAAAAAAAAAAAATTAATAAAAGTAAAACATTTGATGGAATGGTTGAAAAATGAATCATATAGAAGATTCCAATCAAATTATGCATAACCTTGTACAAAGAATAACATCTGATCTTGCAGCTCAACTCCAACATCCTAGCTAGGTTGCCACAAAAAGTGTCTGGACCCCTATCTATGAAGGCTTCAACTTCTTGTCGCTTGCCCAAACCCAAAATCAAAAGACCCTCGGTGAGAACATCGCCGGAAATGCCGAAAAAGTAGAAGTGATAGGAGCAAAGGAAGACAAAAATCACACTTTCTTTTATTGTTCAAATCAAATAAAGAGTAGACTGGCTTTTACACTCTGCTGTACACACTTATCATCCTCAGTAATCAATACCACCTAAGTAGACTGCATTTGCAAGCCCCCCCTCCCTAATTGATCTACTGAAAATCATTCTTTTTTTTCTTTTTTTTTTGGGAATAAAAAATGAAGATAAAATAAATAGGAGAAAAATAAAACAAGCTCACAACAAACCTGTGACCATAAAGAATAACAAGCCGCTAACTCAACAACGAACAAAACCTAGATATTCAAACAAACTCGCAAGGCCAAAAAAAGAACGAAAAAAAGGGGCGAAAACTCTTTTTTTTTTTTTTTCTTCTTTTGGGGTTCTGTCCAGTTTGAAAACAAACTTCTTGGGAGCAGAAGCAGCTAAAAATGCACTGATGCTGTCCCTTATACTCCTGAGAAATCGCATCCCCCCACTGCAGGAAGAAACGAAGCTTTCGGATCAGAATTCTTATACTCTTGTCGAAACGAGAGATAAAGAAACCAAAAAAAAAAAAAAAAAACAATAGTTGGGACACTATATCATTATGGGGGAAGGAATGTACAGATTTGCAGGTAAGCTTTCCTCCACCTGCATCCTAAACTGCAGGAAGCCGAAAAAGATGATAGAGATAATGAGACTCAGAACAGTTGAAGGGCCATTTTCTGCTTGTTCTGTTTCCATTTGGGTAGCTTATAGAAAGCTTCCTTTGTCATCCCAAATTTCTCCCTGAATTCCGCCGATGAAAGATAGGTCTGCATGTGTCAAAACTCGAAGTGTGAGAACTGAAAAAAAGACCTCAACTTCTGATGGTAAAATGCCATGACAACACTGTTACCTCTCTCTTAGTCACATCAATTTCGATGACAGGATCTGCTGATGTTGTTTTAAGGCGTTCGTATGGGTATATTGAGAGACCTTCCTCGTCTTCTGCTTCACCCTCTTTCACATCTTCTTGTATTGTGAGAGATTCTATTCTGCTGCTCATAGAGTTCTCCTTATCATTTGTCTCTGGTTTCTGTTTGGTGACCTCTGGGCTCACTTCACCCCCCAAAAAACATGAGAGATTTTAACATTACGTAGCTGAAGCTGTTTTCTAAAACAAAATTAAGCGATGGTTACCTTTAACAGATCGGGGTATCATAGTTTCTCTTGGAGGTGCTGTTTTCTCAAAGCCAGCAGTGAGTGCTGCTATGGCTGCGGATTTTGAAGCCAGTTTAGCTGAATCTGGCGTCACCGATTTTGGATATATCTTTCTAGCCATTGGAGGTGGAGTAGATAGATTCCTGGCGTTTGGATTCTCAAAAGTAGCAGCCAGTGCGTTAAAAGCTGGAGACCTGCCTCTCACACGAACCCGGTCAGGGCTGAATGACATACTTCTGGAACGCTGAGATTTATCTGGGACGCTGGACCGTCCTCCATAAGAAACAGGTGTTCTCCGTTTCGGTTTCTAGTCATGCATCAAAGATTCAGAAATCTAATTAGAGCATTGGCATGATTTAATTGGGAATGGCCTAGTTAAGTAGTTATTACACTCAGGCTTCAAATCCTTCTAAAGTTTCAATGGAGCTAAAATCTATACATTTGTTCCTAGATGTAGTGTTTAACTTACCGTTATTTAAAGCACTATAAGGTAAAAACATACCCTAAATTTTCTATTCGTTATGATTCTTTTTGCATAAGAGTCCTCATTACAGTCAGATAATGACATTTTAGTGTCAACGACCAAATTACCGAAAATGTGTATTTTTAACACTGACAGTTGATGTCATTTTCAAAACCAAAAAAAAAAAGGAGGAAATTCAAAAAGAAGATTTTGTGAAAACTGATAATGCACTATACATTTCAGAAAACAAAAATGCATCATATAAATTTAACCCTTGNCAAACAAAAAAAAAAAACCTTTCTTTAACTCCATCTATAAAATGCCCACATATATTTTCGAACATTGTGTCATTCGTTTGGACATACATGCAATACAATAGCAGAAATAGATTTCATGGACCGTCTCAACTATAAAAAGCAGTGCTAAAAGAGCATTCATGAACTTATTGGACCATATTAATGAAGCATGTTAAAAGAGATAATAGTATTGAAAGACCAAATGCACGAACATATATTAAATGGCAGTCGAACAATAAATACTGAGCATGATAGGCAATATAAATATATACTGAGTTCTTAGGAATTGCGGATCAACAGGAAAAATAAATATTGGAAGGGATGACAGTGAAAGCCAACAGCCAAGGGGGGAATCAAATTGGTCTAAGGAGTCTTACGTCTGTGACTAGAGTACCACCATGTTTCAATAAAGTTAGTTTCCTCTGGAATGAGTTTCCATGCATCTGCGCCAAAACGACAATTCACAGATTTGTCACCTTTGAAATAGAAAACAAATAAAAAAGCACTGAAGTTATATAATTGTTCAAAAAAGTAGTATGGTTACTTACGGAAGATTTTGCCGAGTCCCATGTAAAGAAGCGTGTGAAGAAAGGTGGCTCACTTCCTTCCATGACAATATAAATTGGGGCTTCACGAGACAAATTTTCTAGAAGGAAATCACGCTCGAGAAATTTCTGTTAAGAGAACGAGATTAATAGATTTCTTGACACCAGAAATCTTAATCCATAGTTGACATCCGTGTCTTAGTTTGTGTGTGTACATATGTGTATGTATGAAAAAAAGAGGTTGAGCATTGAAGCAGCAAACAATTATCAGGTTTAAGTCAACAGAAATTGTCATCGAGGGACATCGACATCTGGTATTATCATTAAGTATAACATAGTTAAAACTTCTAAAGTGTAGATCAGGCCAAGCGGAGATTGACATTTTAGAATCTAGAATTGTAAATACTGGTTTCAAGCAAAGCCTAATAATACATACCTCCCCAATTGTCAAAGCTTGCAATTTATTCTTGAAATCAACCTGTTGGCCAACCCAAATAAAGATCTCTGAGTGGCAATCCAAAATGAATATATCTTCAGTCATCAAATCATCCTGGGTGAAGTTGTATATCTCTGTCACCTGCAACAAGGATGAAACTTCAAATAAATTAAAGAGAACAAAACAAAGAAAATATCTGAATAGACATAACTGAAAAAACTTTCAGTTGAGAGTATCTGGTAGTTCAATGACTCAAATATACCTTCAAATTTCCTGCAGATTCGTGTGCATTGGCCCAAAAAAAAAAGAGAATAAAAAGAAAGAAAAGTTAAAGATATTTACAATTCAAAATAAATGGAGAAAACACAATTTTAGAAAAAAAAAATATAATTTCACCAGCCATCGATAGAATCATCCATACCATTTGAAAAATTGCAAGAAAATAGGTGAGGGTCGGTTTCAGCATCCCTTCCAATTTTTTGGCTAGAATATTCAGACTTTCCGCCTAATAAATCCCAAAACTGTTCAGATTCTGTGCCTTCCTTTTGTGGTTTTGATTGAAGATTAGGCTGCAAGCGAAGCAGATTAAAAAGAAGAATTTGACATAATATGAAACGAAATGCACACAAGAAATGAAAGAATCCTCCTTTAGACAATATATGTTCAAGATAACTAGATCAGCTAATTTGACGCCAACAAAATACGTGAGGTCTGACAATTCAAGATAAAATGGATAGGTGACATCATACATATACAAAAATCTAACCAGCTTCTCCCTCGATACGGATATGTTAAAGTCATAACAGACTAGTATCCACTTTCAAAGGTAAAAACGGAAAGAAAAATATCAAACATATCAAACCTTAATCAAATCCAGCTGCCTCTCAACAAGTTCATGGGAATCTGAGGTTGTAAGGCTTCCGGTCCATGTAAAGACAGTAGAGCCACTATGTAAAATGTAGCAGTAAGAAGAATTCAAAGATGAAGCAACCTGATGAAATGATTAAAAAAAAAAAGAGTAATGTATCCACATAAGAAACAAGTGACCTAAAACATTGACAGAAATACACTGCTTAAATGAAAGATAAATACATAAATAAAACGACTAAAGCAGATAACGCACTGCATCAACTTGGATTGCTTGCATATTATCAGGCCCAGAGCCCTGAATTCGAAATAATGCAACACCATCTTCTTGGTATGTCTCATCTGGAACTTCCTTTTCTGAAATATGCTTCTTATAGCCATCACTAAGACCACCCTGACAAAATTCAGGGAAGTTAATTTAGTGATCAATTGAAAGCAACTATAACTAATTAGAAACATCTGAACAGATAAGTTAGTTTTAGAGTTTGTTATCTCAGAATCCCACTAACCTTATAAACTAAAACGCTTTGGAAGATTAAATAGAACTGAATTGGTTCATTTCCTTCATAGATACGAGCCTAGAGAATCAAAAGGGAAAACGGAACCATTAGTACAAGTTGTGGAAATGAACAAGGCAATTGTCATGTAACTACATTTTTCAGATGTAAAGAAAAGCTACCTGGGCAGTCATAAACTTCAGTGATTCAATCATCTTACTTGCTAATGAAACAGCTGAAACTCTATCATCCTGTTTTCAACAAGAATGCCCGTTTTGTCAGTGATTCAGTAAGCTTATAGCCTCCATAATAAAATCACAGCCAGAGAGAGAGAGAGAGAGGGGGGGGGGGGGGGGGGGGGGGAAAGACGAAACAGGGTGGGTGGGGGAATTGAGAAAGAAAAACATGGGGTGTTTGTGACCTTAATTATGTGAGGGAATTTTTTTTTGTTTCTGTTTTGAAAAAAAAAAAGAAGAGAGAGAGAGAGAGAGAAAACACTCTTGTATTGAAAACAACAAACAATGGATCTGTTTTTGGTATGCAGGAAAATACAAAGAACTTCCATCAGCAGAATACAGCTTCACTTTAGGTCTATGTATAAACCTAATAGATTATTGATTATTCAATAAACTTATACATGGTGTTCATAAAGAGGCAGACCAATCTAATATATCAGGTGAAATTAAATATTAATCTTCTCCAATCTATTGAACGACTCAGCTATGACAGTTATAAGGTACTTCTCTGCTCATGAAATACAATTAAAAAAAAAAAGAAAAAGAAAAAGACAAAAACAGTTTCATAGTCAATTTTATGCCCTTAGATCCCCCCCCCCCAAAAAAAAAAAAAAAAATACTGTCAATGACATGTTTCAAAGTGTTAAATTCAAAAGGAGGAAGCATAAGCACAAATTTCAAAAGGAAAAAAGCAAAGGCATAAATTGCTTATGAAACTTTTACCTCAACACTCTGCTTCCCAAACCATGTTCCTATAAGATATTCCTCCTTATCTTCTCCAGGATAAGCATACTGAAAAATGTAACAATCTCCACTGTAAAGTTTAGACTGATCCGAAGCTGGAAGAAGGATCTTTTCCTGGCCATTAACACGCCAGACCTGTGCACCAAAAGCTACCATTAGCATAACAATTCAATACACCTAACCTCCTTAAGGTTTATAAATCCTCTAAAAGCCAAGCTGCTACAAGAATGATGCAACAATAATAAATACACTTCCTAATTTACATCTTTTATTTCTATATTAGATAGATGCTTCAGTTCCCATGTTTGTTTTGCATTATGCCATTAGTTCTACCAACCATGAAACCACGCAGATGCTTGTACAGAAAGAGTGCAAAACTAAGGTTCATAAAGATTATGACTTCAAAAATCAAACTTATTGCCCAAGTGCAACTCAATAAACCACTCAGGTAGAAAGCTATAGATAGAGATTTGTGCACCTGCAAGCTCCCTGTGCAGTCAATATATGGTTGAGGTTCTTCTTTAACAGGATCCGCCTTCAACAAGCCCTTTACATTAACCCCTTGACGCTTTAAAAGTGCTACAATATCAATGAGAAAATATTAGAATTTTCTATCATGACTATGATCAAATGTAGTAAATTGTAAAGAAAGGAATACACAAGTAAAAGATTTCAATAGCTGACCTGCTACCTTGCCTCTACCATCCTCTGAGACGGTAACTTCAGCTGTCTGAGGCCAGGAATCAAACTTAGATCGGAACATCACTGTCTCAAAGCCCTCAATTACACGAATTATGTGGGATTTTGGTCGATCAGCGCCACTGACTAACTCCTGTTTAATGAAATCAAGAATAAGACAAGTATTATTAAGAATACATCAAGTGCACAACAAATATAAGATAGAGAGAACTGGTTATTACCTCTGCAGCTCCACTAGCAGCCTTTCTTTCATCAAGAGATGTATTTCTCCCCATCCATACAAACACTTCTATCCCACAATCTAGTAGATAGCATTTATTTGTGTCAAGTAACTCCCTTTTCAAAGAATCAGCCTCAACAGGTTCTGCCTTCCCCTTCTCAATGCTTAAAAAGCATGCATATTTCTGTTAGAACTATAGTATAATTGAATTCCATAGTTCTTATTATACATGAAACTCCATTATGGTAAATTATATTCTTAGAGATTTGCCGGTAGATAATGTTCCTGACAATCTATAACGGCTATCTAAATTTTATTTCCAGTAAAGCAGAAGTGATTGTTTCATGCAAGATTTTTGTTCTGAAAAAAATTGGGAACAGAAAGAAAAAAAGAGAAAAAAATGAAACAAGGACATGATAATTGAATAGAGAAAACATCATAAAATGACCTTGTATATTTTTTTTTTTAATGAATGCATGTCTTAAGAAATATTGGAAAGCCCATTTGAATTTTATTTTTTATTACAAAAACCTTGTAATTTGATAATTTTTGAAATTCGACCACCTTCTAACATCAAAATTAAGGAAATGGACAAAAAATAACAAAATTACCCTTACTGAAAGAGTATTTATTTAGATTTTAATAAATTTAAGACTTGTCTATACTAATTTACAAATAATATTTGTATTTTTCAAATGACTTCATGAGTGATAAAATCGTTTCCATACAACTATCTACATATCCAAACATAAAGTAAAAATATCATATAAACTTAAATCTACCATCCAGTAAGGAAAATTTGTCATTTCTTATTAATTTTCTAATTTTAGTTTACATGAGGAAGTCATATTTCAAAAATGGTCAAATTACAAGGCTTTCTATGATAAAAAATCAAATTCAAATGTGTTTTTTTCCATATTTCTTAAAATGCAGGGGGTTTCGTATTAAAAAAAGATAGAATACCAGGTCATTCTATGATATTTTCTCTAATTGAATCCAACCAGATAAAATTTTGGTCTTTGCAGAGATGATATGAGTTCTGGAGAGATCCACACACAGATGATATTTTCTCTAATTGAATCCAACCAGATAAAATTTTGGTCTTTGCAGAGATGATATGAGTTCTGGAGAGATCCACACACTAAGATGAAAAGTAAAAAGAAGCCATTTGAGAGAATTACCAAAGTAGCCTAGTAGGATGAGAAGCAACAGTCTTATCCTCGTCACTGGCTGTTTTTTTGGGAAGTGGAGCAAAGCCACCAAAGAAACCCCAAAACTCCCCAGTCTCAGGATCAGCCATTAACTTTCCATCCTCTACATTAAAAGACAAGTAAAACATACTCAAAAAAATAATGAAGAGGTATCGTTATTAAATTTCCAAATCAGTAGCCACTAACCGACAGCAGCTACTTCGCATTTTCCATCATGATATGTGTCTTTAATATATTGGACTACTTCCAATGATTTAGCTCTCTCTTGAATAGATGAGTTGGAACCATTAAATTGAAAAATTTTTGACTTTGTATCAAGAATAAAAATGTCGTCATGATTGAGTGAAGATCGGGCAAAAAGAACCTACAACACATAAAACTGCAACTTAGCAAAGGCAGGAGAATGATATGCATATATAAATTAATAAATACAAACACGAATACAACACCTGCTACATGTAAAGAAATCTAAATCACAGATGTAATCAGACTTTCATCATCTATTTTCAAGGACTTGCCTCTTTAACATGGACTACATGTTTTCCTTTACAGACAAACAACCGGGTCTTGTGTTCTTCAGCCTCAGCATGTTTGAACCCAGATGCAACTCCACCTTCTTGGGGTATAATACACGGTTTGAAATAGGATAAGAATTTCTCAGTTTCATGACCCTGTACTTCACGATATTGAACAGCACGTCCTCCAAGAGCTGCATCCAGTTCAACTGTCTTGATTGCTGCAGTACCTGCTTCATCCTATTCTAACATATCTCCAAGTCAAAGAAAACACACAATGGAATTGAAATTGGACAACTTGGTCCAAGTATAAAGAATTTACCTGAGTGGTATCTTTACCAAGCCAATAATGGATATCATGGCGCAGGGCCCCATTCTTTAAAGCTGTTGTCTGCATAGTAATAGTAAGAAAAAGCAAGGGGTTATTGATAACAACAAAACAAGTAGTTGTCTGCACAAAGGGCTGTTTCTTTTTGCTAAATGTGCACAAAGGGTTGTTTCTTTTTGTTAAAATGTAAGACTATAGCCTTGTTTGGGATTGTTGGATTGGACGAATAGTAGAATCAATGAAGAAAAAATGATGGATAGAGTAAAGGTTTTGGCTTCTCTTTGGATTTCAATTTTATGGACTTCAAAGATATTTATCCTCCACTCTATTGAATTTTAAGGGGGTCTTAAAATGTATTTAGTACTTGGTTTTATCTCTATTTCTTTTATTTGTGGAGGACAATTTCTTTGATATGTTATCAATAGATCTTTCTTTTCGTATCAAAATAAAAACATTTCTTTTGAATTATAAGTTCTACAAGAGAAATCAATTTGTTTAATAGTTAGAACACTATCTGAGAAAAACAAATATAAAACTGCCTTTAAAATGTTACTATGAAGTTTGTACCAAAGTCCCAAAAGGGGGGAAAAATGAATTGATGAAGTCAAAATTACATCCAAAAACATCTTTAAAGTATTAAAATTAAATTAACCAACAAAAAAAATCAAAGAATACTACTAGATAAGAAATATGCTGGATCGGTATCAAATCACTTACTTTCAAGATCACATATGAGTCTCCGGTAAAAAATTTTCCACAGGAGCACTTTGGAATCGGAACAGGTCGAAAGTTTTCAATACGCCATATTTCAAGTCCACTAAAACATTGTCAAAGAATTACAGCATCCTTTCTAAGGAAGATATCAGATCAATCCATAAGAGTGGCGGAATAAATGCAGCAAATTTATCTTCATTTTATTTTTAATTGTTCGGACTAATTTTGACATTTCAGTTACTAGAAAATTAGCATCTTAAAATGCTGAATACTTTTATTACAAAGAAGGATACGCCTTTTGTCCAGCTCCCTGGAAAGCTGAATCTAAATCTCTCATGGAAACAGCCATGTTGTCTTTTAGTAGCTTTATCTATTAAGAAATCAAAAACTTGGGTTCACAAAAGTTATATATCCTGAAATAAAATAACTGAAATTAATAAGGGCCAAAAAAAAAAAAAATCAAGACTGTTAAAGTAACAGAGTCAAATAAAACATAATCAAGTGTGGCCAAACTACCACAGTAAATTTGACAATCAAACATATGTGAAATGAACATCATTGACAATATAAATTAACAAAAAATGTAATAATATAATACAAACCCCCGAGTAATGTAAGACATATAAGATGTTCATCTTTGACAAGAATATCTAGCAAGACAAAGATAATAGCATTCTTGCACCATGTTAAATCTTTCTCCACAAGTTACAGGAACATCTCCTTTTTTAATTAAGTTCTGTTCCTTTAGCAGAACAACAAACAAATCCTACATCCACCAACGCTTACTTGACGTACACAAGTTAAAACTGTTATCAAAATCCAGAGTTTAAAAATGCATCGGTAAATGCTTCAAAATCCAGAGTTTGAAATTATCTCACTCATAATCTCCTCAAGAGAGAAAAGAATAATCATCTTGTCAAAAACTCACATTATTCCTTATATTTCCTCTAAAAACTTGAACCCAATTGCACATTTTCCTTAAATTTTCTCTGTTTTTTCCTGTTCATGTCTAGCAATATAAAATATATTCCAAGATGTTTTCATTTCTTCTTTGCAAGGTAAAGGCCAATGATGAAGCTTAATTGCTTTCATATACTTTGATACCTAGACAACATACTACTTCGGCATGGACGGAGAAAGAACACCCATAAAATGCTTGACAAAGACTTTATCTTCCTCAATGAAAAGTATTCATCTCAACATATCACAAAATGCAACCAACTGAGAAAACTATTCCGAAGAATCTACGGCTGAAATTCTGTAATAATGTTTGTATTTCCACAGATCAGTGAAATTTAGCCATCTTAAAATTACAGTCACCAACAAAGATAAAATTAAAATGATCGACCAACAAAACTTCCCCAATTTCTTAGGCAACAATGCTCCACTATTTAAAAGAAAAATTAAATAAAATAATGGGAATTAAAAAAAAAAAAAGTAAGACTTACAACAAAAAAGAGAGATGCAGCAAAAGGGTAAACTACCAAGAGGAATTAAGAACTCAATGCAAGTAAATTTTTTTCAAAGAATTTCGAAGGTATATGAAATGAATGTTACTTCCTTCCACAGTAAACCAATTACAGTAGCATCGAAACACGAAATTTCACAATCAAAATGCAAGAACCAATTGGCCAAACTGATGAGGTAAAGCGATCCAAAATGGAGATGAAAGCTTTATAAAACGGAGATATAGACATAGTTGCACTGAAGAGACACACGTGCATGGCACAGTGGGCTAACAGTGACAATTTGACTAGAACAAAAACCAAATGGTGGGTCGTACTGAAAAACGAGAAAGAAAGAAATACTATAACATAATCAAAACTGATCTTGGAAACCCAACATTGTAATGACATTTCAAGACTCATTAAGAATAACGAAATCTTGAAATCCAAAACCCATCCAAATTAAAATATGAAAAATGCAAACTTCCACAAAATTAGCGGAAACAAACCCAAAAAAAAAAAAACAACTCATTTATAAACGACTTTAGCAGAAACTAGGCAAAACATCATCATAATTGGTCACTGGATCAGTTAAATCCCATTAAAACAGAGTAATCCCTCAATCAGATCAAACCCAAATCAGCCAAATTATTGAAAAAACTAAAACAAAATAAAAAATTTCACTAATACCCATTAAAATTCATATAGGTACATATCGTTTTGGCTAATCAATTTATATAGTTTTCAATATCATTGAGTTGAGTCAAACAAACATTATTAAAAACCCACTTCGGAAATGAAAGAATAAACACCATACCTGAAGCTGATGTGAAGAAAAATCCGAATTCAAAACTCCAAATAAAGCAAAACCCAGATCCAATCTTAACCCAGATATTCAATAATAAAAATCAATCTGAATTTTTTTTTCTTCATAAAATAGCCAAAATAAATCAACAAAGTGAAGAAGAAAAAGCGGAACAGAGAAGAGAGTAAAGTTGTGGAGGCTGACGAAGAAGAAGTGAAAATGAGAATTTTAGAGAGAGCGATAGAGAGAGAGAGAGAAAAGGATAGAGAGAGAAAAAGCGAGGAGAGAGAGAGAGGGTTGGAGGGAATGATGAGTTGCCAGGCGTGCTTATCACTAACAGGCAACTAAAAAGAACACTCCCACAACCTCTGATGAACTGTAAATCTTTCCTTCATTAATTAAATTAAAATAATTAATTAAAAAGAATTAAAGTTTTTAAAAAAAATTGGAGGCTCTTGATTGAATATTAATAAATAACCTTTTTTTTTTAATTGTAGTCAAAAGTAAAAAGATAAAAATGAAATTTTGCTCAGTCAATCTTAATGGGAGCTGGAGGTGATTATTCAATTTGTTCAGTTTTTTTCCTTTTGTTTTCTTTCTTTCCAAAATTACTGTTGCAATAATTTGTTCAACAATAACTAATGAAAAAGCTAAGTGGGGTTTGGTTGCAATTGGGATGTTAATATAATCAATCAATAACAGTAAAAAGTTAAGAAAACATTCAAAAATAAGTTGTAAAAAGGGGAAGGAGGATAGGATTATAAAAACAAAAGACCAAAAAAAAAAGGTAGGAAGAAAAATACAGTACCTTTAATCAACCTCTTTACAGGTACAATCTGTTGTTGTTTCTCTGTAAACTTTCTCCTAATTTTTCATCTTTGATTTTCTTTTGTATTTGCCTGTAATTTTGGACTTTTCCTGTTTTTTTAAAATTTGTTTTTTGAATAATTTAGAAAAAGAAAGAGGGAAAAAAAAAAGGAAGAAAAGAAAGAAAAGTGGATGGTCCAAGAATTTTTTTAAAATTTTTTTATTTTTTAAATTGTCATTTATTAAGAATGGTTGGCAATGGGAGAGAGCTGACTTCCTCTTGAATGGATTAGAATTTGGGAAAGTTTTAACTAAGAAACGGGAAAGGGGAAAAGGTCGGTCACCGGCCATCATTCATTCATTTGCCCATTTAGCATTTTAGGCTAAGGTGGGGCTTCATGTTAGGGGTGAGACTTTCTTTCTTTTGAAAAATTATGCCATTGGTATTGCTACTAGGGAGAAAATACTTTCTCATTCTCATTTTGGTCTTTTTGGGTTGGGACCCACTTCTTTATTTTATTATGTTTCTATATGTGTATGCTAACAATAAATCATATAATGTATGTTTTTCGTTTTTCTAAGCCTTCTCATTTCTCATGCATAATATTTGGAGTAAGGAGAGGACATTAAATTAATGTTGAGTAAATATTGGGACTTTTAGCCAAATGGCCGACTTTGACACTTCACATTATCATATATGTTTGTTTTTTAGTTTTTATGGCTAGATGATCCACATTAGAGGGCGTGTTTATTTTTTTATTTATTTATAAGTATTATTTTATCTAATTAATTAAACACGTATAAAAATTTAAAAATATATATTTATTTTTATTATTTTTTTTAATTACTTAAATTATAATAATTTTTAGATTATAATCCAAATATTAAAAAAATATCTATAGATAAGTAAAAAAAATTATTAGATGGGTAATATATATATAGGATTGATTGGCAACCTATATCCTATGAGTTTTTTTTTATATATAAAAGTATTTATATATATATATATTGATATACTTGAAGTAAAAAGTTGGATCCAATATTATGTATCCAGTATATAAATATAAATTAATTTAACAAAAAAATTATTAATATGTTTAGTATATAAAACAGGCTAAAACTGACATATTCGGCTACCTTTCAAGTAAATACACACCAAAAAAACAGAGAGAGAGGAAGAGAACATTAATAAAAATAAGTTCTGATGAATGGACATTTACCATAATTTTTCCTTTTTATATAAGTTGAATTCTATAATGGGAAATCGACTTGACAGCATAGTTTGGACTCAAATGACTTTTTTTTAGAGTGCTTTGAAAAATGATATTTCTATTAATGTCACAGTATTATATTAGGAAAGTCATATAATTTGTGTTCATGTAATTTTGACCTTTTGTTATACAAAATTATACAACATTCTAAGGCTCTATCTGGAACTTAGATTTTTGAAAGGAAAGAAAAAAAATTCCAAAGAATTTTATTTTCTATTGTTTGGAGTGCAACAAAAAATGATAAAAAACTTTCAATAAAAGCTAGAATTTAATTCAATGTTATTTTTTAGTAAACAAAATTTTGATATACTAATTTGTAAAACTAAAAGTATCAAAATAAAATTTTATAAATTTTTAAGAAAATATTTTCTTCTTTTTTTTCATATTTTTTTCTTTGAAATTTTTTCGTCCAAAATTTAGATTCCAAAGGGAGCCTAAAACTATTCCAATGCTGGACAACACTTTCCATTTTCTAAGAAGTATTAGACTCAACCGCAATTTAATAGTTGGTATTAGTCTTATTGCAGTTTCTAGAAAACTAAAAATCTTCTTTAAAACAGCTATCAACATATGAAAATGAAAGTATCCAAGCCCCCAGCATGAATCAACTGTTTGATAGAATGTAGTTTTCGCTTTGTGACTCATAAATTCCCACATCATTTATCTGAGACTATTTTGTATGTTATAATCTTATTTTTGACTTTTGCATTCTCAAAACACATTTTAATACTCAATTTCTCAAAATTCTATGCACTCACATTTTCTAGTTATATCTAGGCACCATGCACTAAGGGACCCATTAATACGTTATGTGTTGTATATTCTCTCAGCCTTACCGCATTCATAGAAATGCTGCCCCTCTTGGTAGTGGAATATTCTTTTCCTTTAGAAAATAATTTTGGCAGATATTTTTTGTGCCCAAAAAGATTAGGCCTTTATAATATAGAAAAATATTGTTCCACACATGTGATATCACGGCGGCCGTTAATTATATGGTACAGTTAATTTATATATATTTTGTTTATACAGCATAAATTTTGTACTAAAGATTAATTAATCTTCTTTTGTGTATCACTTTATCTATAAAATTTATACCGTCCCATCTTGCACCTCTCGTCAAATCTTTTTTTTTTTCCCCCTAGAAAATAAAGAACTTATGGGAAAATGTTTGTAACTGGGAGATTATGCTTAAGGATTTAAGGACTTGCGTGAAAGACGCAAAATTGTAGCTGAAAAACTATAATAAAGGCTCTAAAATAGGAAAATGTTGAAGAAGCAGTACAAGGTGTACAAAAAAATATTCAATTTAATGAAATATATAATCGACCGATCTAATCCAACCAAAAAGATCGAATAACATCTAATATATACATGCAAGTAGACTTATATATATATATATATATATATATATATATATATATATATATATATATATATAAGTCTATTATATGTTATGGGGTTAGATTGGTTCTTGTTTTATAATAGATTTGTATTGTCATTTTTGGGGTAGACGGACGTGATTTATTTAAGTTTTGTTTTGATTAATGATTATATGCCTGTTATGTCAAAAGAAAAGAAAAATAAGTTAAGCTAAAATTAGGTGCAGGTCAATAATCTAATCTAATATTATAATCCAATAAACCATAACTAAAATGGATTTGGATTACAAAATCTAGTAACCGATATACCTTTAATTGTATTTAATTCGTTAATACTATATTTGACCACATATTGAATTTAACGATATTACTCTCCTAAGGATAGGGCACACCTCAACTTACACGTGAATTTTATTAGCGCTTGAATCTACATCTTATTAGTATATGTGGTGCTAAATATGATCTTAGCATGACTCATAAAATTTTAAATTAATACTTGTACAAGATTGGAATATACATGGATATTAATACGCACAATATAAATTAGGGGATGGTTTTGAAGTTTTGGAATTATTGGTAAATGGATTACGTTCCAACACCAACAGAGTGAAAAGTATCAATGCTACATGTTGTGTGGTCTAAAATCCAGTATATTGGTCAATATCATGAAGGAAAAAGTTGACAAGTGTGTGTCAGGTCGCATGAGTAAGCTAGTGCGATCTCTTTTGAAAGAGTTATGTACGATCTCCACCACATAAGTTAGTGCGACCTCTTCTGAAAGAGTTACGTGTGACCTCTTCCGAAAAAGTTAAGTGCGACCAGAATGAAAAAGAACCTAGACTAAGCTTCGTCAAACGGGTAATCTACAAAGAAAGGGAAACAAAGGTTTCTCTTTTAAGATCGACTAATCATTTCATTTAAGTGATTATCTAGTTATATTGTTACTCAAATTGTATTGCCCGATTATACAGTTACTCATTCTTACAATTGGGAAACATTCAGTTATCCTCACCTATATAAAAGGAGTTCAATGTTTCGATGGAGGATCTTTTGAAGGAATTTTTGGAAAAGCCTTTTGAACTCTCGCTTCTTCTTTCCGGACAATACATTGTAATTTTGAGTTCTTGTAATTCTCTAGAAAATAGTGAAAAACATTGGACGTAAGCTCATCTTTTTTAGGGCTAAATCACTATAAAATTCTTGTTTCTTTGTTTGCTTTAGTTAATTAACCATTTTCACACACAAACCACATCTTGCAATTTTTCTAAATTTATTGTTGACAAAACCTCCGTCAACAATTGACGCTAGAAGGAGGGCTATTCTGGCAGAAAATTTTGTCCATTCCGTTTCTTTCAACAATGGCAAACACCAGAAACACTACCAAAAACACCGGAATTAGCCAAAATCATCCCCAAAGTACCACTGCTGCACAGGCAGATCCTGCTCAGGATCAGCCTGCCATGACTGCACCGAAAAATATTGTCTAGAGACACGATCGCATGGAGGAAGTACTGGTGAACCTTTAACAAATTACAAGTCAGATTAATGACTCTCTACGACGACTTACTGAGGGATAGATGCTAACTCCACCACAGCATGAACATCTTGCTCAACAACCTGAGAGAGGAATTCAGATTCTGGAGACAGGGAACCGCGACTAACCTAAAGCCCGGTAGGAGCGTCGAGGAGATTTCATCTCTAAGGGAAAAGGTAAGGTCGCAGACTTGCCTCTGGTATCTGGTACTGAAAGTTCGAGCACTGATCGTGATCATGGAACACCATCCCAGAGAGCAATCACCAATCGTGATTATCTGGAACACGAGCAAAAACGTCAATCGAGGAGTGTCTTTGAAAGGATCAGTAAGGAACCTCGATAGAATCCTACAGACCTGAGACAATATCTGGAACAGCGACGTAGTCAGGAGCGATCCACATCACATCACAACGACCAAAGTCGATCATGTCGCACTGTTTCATCGGAATCCCTCAGGTCACAGCACACCCTACCAAACCAACCCACCTTATATCATGACAACAATCAAAGGCCACTCCTACCACTAGTAAGAGAGAATGTTCTCCCTCTAAACGTCGATGTTCATAATCTGAGGATCGCTTTAGATGCACTTGCTGGTTGGGAAGATGAGCTCGCTGATGGGTATCGTCAATCGCCATTCAGCGAGAAGGTTAGAGCTGCTGCCTTACCTGCTGGATTTAAACTTCCCACCATAAATACTTTTGATGGGAAAACTGATCCGCATAACCATATGGATCACTTCAGCAACCTGATGGAACTTCATCGTGTTGATGATCTCGCACGTTGCAGGTATTTTGCTGTAACTCTCACGGGAGCAGCAAAAAAGTGGTTTCAAGGGCTCAAGTCTGGCTCAATCTCGTCCTGGCGACAACTCCAGACTACATTCTTGAGATAATTCCAGGCTGCGAAGAATTTCACTATTCCACTGGTCAGTCTGTCTACTATTCGGCAAGGTCTGGAGGAAACTCTATGATCTTACCTAAATCACTTTACCTCAGAATTAGCAAAGGTTAACAACCCACCTGAAAGAAGAGTTTTAACTCTAATGATGGCTGGGGTGCGACCAGAAACTAAACTCTAGGAAGATTTACTTGAGCGAGAATGCAGATATTTTGAAGACTTCTATCGAAGAGTTGGTCAGCATCTAAGAGTGGAATCTTCATGCGAAAACCTTAAGACGACAAAGGAGGGAGGAAAAGATGCTGCCAAAGATGCGACAACAAACAACAACAATAATAAGAAGTCGAACAAAAGGAGTAGTGAACAATCGACTGAGAAGCAACCCAAATAGAAAAAGCAGGAGATTTCAAGAGCTCCCATGAGGTTCAATAATTATACTGAATTGAACGCACCCATAGATCATATCTATGTTGTCACAAACTAACAGGAGCGGTATCGTCAACCAGAACTAATGAAAAGAGATAGAGCGAGGCGTGACCCCAACAAGTTTTGTCGGTATTACAATGACATTGGACACGATACCAATAACTGCTTTGCCCTGAAAGATGAGATCGAAAGATTGATTAAAGAACGGTGGTTGCGGTAGTACTCTAAATAGAATAATGAAAAACGAGAAGAAAATCGACAACGACCTCCAGAAATTCAGCGTGAGATGAGAACTATTTTCGGAGGACCGCACGTTGGGGGAGATAGAAAGCGCAGGATAGGTATGCACGAGAAGCTCGATAGCAGCTATTGACCAACGTCATACACCTCGAACAACGATCATGAAAGCTTCAGCGAGTACCGGATATGGATATTACCTTCACGGAACAAGATGCAAGAGAAGTCTAATATCCACATAATGATGCGTTGGTCATAAAGATCAATTGTGGAAGCACATAATTATGGCGAGTATTAGTCGATAACGGAAGTACTGTTGACATTCTATATTACGACGCCTTTAAAAAGATGGGGTTGAATGAAAGCGACCTAAAGCCTGCCGTCACTCCACTCTATGGATTCACTGGTAATTGCATAATGCCTATGGGCGTGATCGAGTTAATGGTCAATGTTGGAACCTACCCTAGGGTTTCAACGGTAATGATCCAGTTCTTAGTTGTAGATTGCCCCTCAGCATTCAATGCTGTACTGGGAAGACCAACACTGAGGGAACTTGGAGCAGTAACATCGATCTATCATCTCACTATGAAATTCCCGACTCAACAAGGAGTAGGCGAGGTGCGTGGCAACCAATATGATGCGAGGACTTGTTATAACAACTCCTTAAAGCTCGCAGCAAAGGATGCAACACCTCGCACGATGATGGTCCAAAGCGAAGCGTCAGTCGAAACGTCAGTCGAAGCGTCAGGCGAAATGTCAATCGAAACGACAAGCGAAGACCTCGACCCTTGAGAAATCGATGGAGAGGTCAAAACAGGACCCATTGAAGACTTGGAAGATTTGCTATTTGACAGGTTCTCCAAGATTTTAAAAATTAGAGCGAGGCTTTAAGAACCTGTGCGAGCTTTATTGGTCACTATTCTGGAATCTAATTTGGATGTCTTCGCATGGCAACATTCGGACATTGTTAGGATCGATGTGAATATCATATGCCACCGTCTTAACATAGATCCAACAAAGAAGCCTATACGGTAGAAAAGAAGAGCTATAAATCCATAATGCTATATCGCGCTGAAAGAAGAGATAGAAAAGTTGCTCGAAAATAGATTTATCAGGGAATCTTTTTATCCGAACTGGCTTGCAAACACAGTTTTTGTAAAGAAACCCAACAGGAAGTGGAGAACATGCATCGATTTCACAGATCTCAACAAAGCATGCCGAAGGACAATTTTCCCCTTCCAAGAATCAATCAGCTTATAGATGCAACAAGTTTCATGGACGCATATTATGTATACAATCAAATCCCCATGTACGAACTAGATGAGGAGCACACTTCATTCATCACTGATCGGGGATTATACTGTTACAAAAAGATGCCCTTTGGACTTATCAATGCAAGAGCAACCTACCAGCAACTTGTCAACATGATGTTTATAAAACAAAGTGGCAAGATAATGGAGGTATATGTTGATGATATGCTGTTGAAGTCGAAGAAAGCCAAAGATCACATTAAACATCTTGATGAGATGTTCAAAATTCTCCGAAAATATCAAATGAAGCTGAATCCTCAAAAGTGTGCATTCGGGATAGGATCTAGAAAGTTTCTGGGTTTTATGGTCAATCAGCAAGGTATTGAAGCTAACCCACAGAAGATACAAGTGCTGGTTGATATGCAATCTTCTTGCAAACCCAAAGATATGCAGAGCCTGGCAGGAAGAGTGGCTACATTGAGTCGATTTATATCCAAGTCGATGGATAAGTACCAACCATTCTTTGAACTATTGAAAGGTTCGAAGAGATTTGAGTGGATAGAAGAATGCGAGCAGGCGTTCCAAGAATTAAAAATACACTTGGGTTCTTCTCCACTCGTGTCGAAGCCAAATCCGGGGGAAGAATTATATTTATACCTCGCTGTTTCTAAATATGCGACAAACATTGCGTTAATTCGGGAATGTGAAAAGATACGGCGACCAGTGTACTACGTAAGTAAAAGATTACTTGATGCCGAAACAAGATATTCAGAGATGGAGAAATTGGCATTAGCACTCATTGTCGCATCTAGGAAACTTCGACCTTATTTTCATACGCACACCATCAAAGTTTTCATGAACTTTCCATTAAAGCAGGTTCTGCAATAACCTAAGGCTTCTGGGGGACTACTTAAATGGGCAGTTGAGTTGAGTCAGTTTGACATCAATTTTCAACCTTACACGACAATCAAAGGGCAAGCCCTTACAGATTTCATTGCGGAATTCACGTATGATGTCGATCTTCCCATAGAAGTAATCGAAAAGCCTGCTACAGATTTATCCAGATTGAGGAAGCTTTATGTCGATGGATCATCGAACGAGAATGGAGCTGGTGCAAGTTTAGTACTAATTAGTCCTGAAAGGCACAATATTCATTGTGCACTTCGCTTCAAATTTCCAGCATCAAATAATGAGGCAGAATATGAAGCACTGATAGCCGGTCTAAAGCTCGCACAAGAAATGAAGGTCGAAGTAATTGAGGTATATAATGATTCTAAGCTGGTCGTTTGTCAAGTAAATGGCGGATATCAAGCAAGGGGAAAGAGAATGATAGCTTATTTGCAGGAGGTACAAAGATTATTCTTGACATTCACTGCCTATAATATTCAACTTCTTCCTCGCATTAAGAATACTCGAGCAGATGCCTTAGCTAAACAAAAGATGCCAAATTACTAAAGGTGGTCCCTGTCGAGTTTCTTACAAAACCTAGTATCGAAGTAGAGCCTCAAATAGCTATGACGGTTGATAAAAGGTTATCGTTGGTAGATCCTATAATGAAGTATATACAAAATGGCGATCTCCCCGAAAACAAAGATGACGCAAAGTGACTTCGAATGAAAGCAGCTCGCTATGTTATCTATGACGAAAAGCTTTATCGAAAGAGTTTTAGTGCGCCGCTATTGTTATGTGTTAATGAAGAAAAAACAGACTACATTATGAGGGAGATTCATGAAGGAATATGCGGAAATCATTCCGGGGGGCAGGCACTTGTGAACAAGATTCTAAGACAAGGGTATTTTTGGCCAACTATGAATAAGGATACGATGGAATTTACTAGGAGGTGTAACAAATGCCAACGATTTGCAACTGTTCCTAGAATGCCATCTGCTCCTTTCACTCCAATGACTAGTCCATGGCCATTTGCAGTATGGGGAATTGATATTATCGGAACACTTCCATTGGCGCGAGGTGGGTTGAAGTATGTAGTGGTCACAGTCGATTATTTTACCAAGTGGACAGAAGCTGAAGCTTTGAGTACCATTTCCACAAAAAAGATGATAGATTTTGTTTACAAATCTATAATCCGCCGTTATGGTATACCACATACCATAATTTCTGATAATGGGAAACAATTTGACTGTGACGAGTTTCATATCTTCTGCAACAACTTAGGCATCAACAAGAATTTCTCCGCTGTTGTTCATCCACAAGCCAATGGATAGGTCGAAGTGGTAAATAAAATACTTAAACACAATATAAAGACAAAGTTGGAAGAGCATAAAGGAGCTGGGCCAGAGGTACTCCCTGAAGTGTTATGGGCTTATCACACCACTCAATGAACAATTACCAGAGAGAGTCCATTTTCTTTAGCTTACAGAATTGAAGCAATGATTCCAGTTGAAATTGGTGCGAGCTCTCTACAACGATCAACCTATGAGCAAGATCGCAACAAAACACTAATGAGGATTGAGCTCGATCTTTTAGAAGAAAG
>JXTB01000037.1:480988-491709 GCA_002914805.1 Parasponia andersonii
GAACACCATAAGACTTAGGGGGTGGTGAGATCAGAATATTATCTCCTACTTGCTTCCTAAGGGACTATGCAAAACGTCCATTTAGAGGGGTCAGAATTTTAGATCATCGAAATATTTAAAATTCCTTAAAATCTTAGGATTTCCTCCTCACTTCATGCCTTAGCATGTCTTATTACGCAATTTCCCTCCTCGAACAACAAAGTAACTAAGCAAAACATTCATTGTTCGATATTATATATTGCTATATTTACATTTTGCCATGGAACTTTTGAAAAACTGTATGGAGTTTGCATCACTCATACTTACTGTTTTCTTAAGAGAACTAACCTATTCTAACATAATCATTTTAAGTGTGTTGGATTCAAATCGCAATAACGTACCGATCAGTCACTTAGTGATTGACTACTTGGTTAAATTAATTATCTTCTATATTACGACTTAGTGTGTTGATTATTTTGTAGGAATAAATGTCTAACAAGGAAAGTATTCATTCATTGAAAAAAGCTCGCACCTATATGCAAGCAAAGAAATACAAATAAGAGGGGACCAAGCCTGTATTGTTCTGAAGTAAAAATAATAAAAAAAATAATAATAATATTATTATTATGCAGACGTGCTCGCCCCACCATCTCTAGTCTTGGTAGCTTCATCTTCCCTCCAACTATAGATAAGCTCGACCACGTCTTCGCCGAGGATGGAAAAGTCGAAGTCCGGATGCTCGCAAAAGATGTTGTATATGATGGTCGACGAGGCGATGTCACTGGCTTTGTCTTCGAGCTCTTTGACTTCAGTAGCCTTGAACTCTTCAACAGCCTTGTGAGCCGCCTCTGTTGTTCTCTCCTTCATGCGATTCGGATGCTCGGAGATAGTCTTTTCAAGATCTTTAATTTTTTCCTCGAGCTTCTCCTTTTCGAACTTCTCTTTGGCTAGACCTTCAAGCAGCTGCTTCCTCTCTAAATCGAAGGATTTTTTCTCCTCCTCGCGAACGTTCTCTGAGTCCTCGAATGGTTGAGTTATTTCGTTGACTTTTTCAGCCTTCTTTAGACACTCGAGGATTGGGTCATGCATCAGGACAGCAGCTACAGCAGTCTGAAAATATAACACATTAATACCAGAAAAATGCATTAAAAAAAAAGGAAGATGCTTACATTTGCCAATATCCTCATCGCAGATCCAAAGGCAACCTTGGCAGATCGTCACTTCACCCTCTCCCAGCCCTCTTCAGAAGTGAAGCAATCAATAAAGACTACGCTCATACCAACCTTCTCCGGTAATTGATTAAGGAGTGCGAAGAGCTCGTCGTCCTTATCAACCAAGTTTGGTTCCGAAGAAGTGGCAGTCTCCTTGGATGGTTCGGGATGGCACATAGTTTGAGGATGTGGAGGAGGAGAGCTTGTCGGGATATTCTCGAAGGCGACTTTTCGTTTCTTGGAAGTGTCGACCTTCTCTTTCCCTTTTGATGTCGATGGAGGTGTGCTCTCTGGCATCTTAGATTTTGCCCTGGACCTGAGAGTAGAAGGTGGTGCTCGCAGTCCGCTACCAATAACCATTTCTGCACAGATATGTCAGCAAGCAAGGTGACATAATACGATAATGATGAAAATAAANAATTGATTAAGGAGTAAGAAGAGCTCGTCGTCCTTATCAACCAAGTTTGGTTCCGAAGAAGTGGCAGTCTCCTTGGATGGTTCGGGATGGCACATAGTTTGAGGATGTGGAGGAGGAGAGCTTGTCGGGATATTCTCGAAGGTGACTTTTCGTTTCTTGGAAGTGTCGACCTTCTCTTTCCCTTTTGATGTCGATGGAGGTGTACTCTCTGGCATCTTAGATTTTGCCCTGGACCTGAGAGTAGAAGGTGGTGCTCGCAGTCCGCTACCAATAACCATTTCTGCACAGATATGTCAGCAAGCAAGGTGACATAATACGATAATGATGAAAATAAATAAATATATGTATATATATAATTACCCTCTTCTTGTTGAGAAACTGGCAGTGATGCTGTTTCTGGAGATGATGGTTCCGAAGTTGTGGTGTTGGTAGGTGCTTTTCATTTCCTAGGTTTGGAAGATGAGGCACTCTTTTCTGTCTGCTTCCTCGGCTTTTTTTTCTTCGAGGTCGAGGGTCTGGTTGAACGGATGGGGGGATCAGGGAACGCGGCTCCATTTAGAAGCAAACTGCAAGCGACCAAGTTCTTGAAAGTCCCAAGCTTTTTCCAATCGAATTCCTCAATCTGAAGGTCATTGATTATGTACACTCTTGCGTGCTGTTCTCTGGAAAGTCCGGGCAGTTTCCTATTGTCTGCGATGACATACGAGTGCGATCAGAATAAATATGATAATACAGAAAAGGCGATAAATTGAAAAGCTACCTAACAGGATTATGAATAAAGCCGTTATCCGCATAGTCAAAGTGGAAAAATGGATTTTTTCATTTTCTCATGTTGTTGCGAATCCTGTAGATAGTTTTTATTGTCTGGTTCGACCACTTGCTCGTATAAAAGAAGCTGAAATTTGACGGGTTTGATTTCACTTGGTAAAACCAAGCGAACTCTTCAGGTGTGGGGGTTTCTAAGCCTAATTTATGGTATAGTATATACAGACCTATCATGTGGAGTTAGTTGAAAAGGAATGACTCTGTAATAGTTGATGATGGATTTTATATAAGGATGAAGTGGAAGGTGAACCCCGCATTTGAGAACTGTCTCAGAAAATGAAGCAATTCCGTGAGGTGGTGTATGTGGTCTATTGAACTCCATGGGAAGACGAAGGGGGATGGCAATCCTGTAGTTGTGCAAGATTTTGCTGAGCCTATTTGTGGTGCAGCTCGTCCTTATGTTAGTACATGACCAGTCTCCCTCTATATATTGGTAACCCGTTGCAAATGCAGGGGCATCTCTGATATGCCGGGGCCATTGGTCTTGAGGTAGGTCGCCTATGCGAGGACTACTTTGCCTGACTCTGGTTATCTCAACTTCGGGTCAAAACTCAAGATTATCTTCGAGGTTTATGGAGCTAACACTGGTATTGCCTAGATGCGACAATGAGTGCTAATGCCAATTTCTCCATCTCTGAATATTTTGTTTCGGCATCGAGTAATCTTTTACTTATGTAGTACACTGGTCGCCGTATCTTAGCGCCTCGAAAGTAGCTGGAGGTAGAAAGTAGAGTAAGAGCTCCTTTTGGAGATGAGGGTGAGCTGTAGGCATAGAAGACCACCTCCAGGTCGATATGCACATCGAAGAGGACTGACAGAGCAGAGAGCCCTATCAGGATCATGATCCCGTTGGCATTCAACTACATCGAGTGAATCCCCGTTAGGCTGAAGAACTGGTGGACTAGGGGAGGAATAGGAAATCACAGCCATTCTAGGTGTTTTCTCCCCAGGAAAATGGAGCCTTCGGGGGCAGAGGGGAGAAGGTACCAGTCTGCCGGGCCCTCCACCCTTTGTAAGGTGACTCTGCGAGGGAA
The DNA here is from genome assembly GCA_002914805.1 of Parasponia andersonii. Lineage (NCBI taxonomy): Eukaryota > Viridiplantae > Streptophyta > Magnoliopsida > Rosales > Cannabaceae > Trema > Trema andersonii. The sequence continues at coordinate 484,456 of JXTB01000037.1, forward strand.
GCAGAGTTGCCTCCTTAATGAGCTCAACTCGGAATCCGCGATGGGGTGGAGCTTCTGACTCTGGTTCAGAGTCATTGTCGTGGATGCGATCGAAGAGGGCAGAAGTCTCAAGATAAGAGGACTCGGGAACCCTAAGATTCGAGAAAGCCGGAAATTTTGAAAGAAAGGAAGCAGAAGCACTTAGGAATTTCAGTAAAGTAAGAAATGAGTGCAAATATGGTTTTTATAGGGGGAAACTGAAGGGTTTTCCCTAGGGCGAACAGTGCAAGGAAATTGGAAGCGTTAGAATTTCAAAATTTAAAAAAAATCGTGACACGGGTTGGCGCGCACCAGTATCAGTAATTGGGGAGTAATGACAGTAATGAGCCACGCGTACTCTTCGAATTGGCGGACTGGAGGCACGATTTCCCCACTTGATGGATGCGAATCCATCAAGTAGGGAAATGGGGGCAATTGTGGAGCCCGTTCCTAGATCATATACCACGTGGACGGTTAAGTGGCAAAACAGGTGGCAAGAAGCATGCCGTCTGACATGTGTCTAGAAGGACCGCCTAAATACCACACGAGTCGCACGTGATACCGTATGGGCCCATGGGTTGTCGGAGGCCAGGGCCGATTCCATCCCAGACCCTAAAGAGCTCGGCCCAATCTAATTCTTACCTTGACAGCTGGAGGTCAGGAGCCTTGAGGGTCTTCCGCCAGAAGATCATTGGAGGCAGTGCGCTGCTCTAAACCCAGACAGGGCATTTAATGCAATCCTAGGTAGATATGCGCATTAGGAAAACCGTCCTGATAGAATGGCGGTTTGTCAAAGTCTCGCCCGCACTAGGCTCGAGCCATAGGGGACGGCAGAAAGTAGGTCACGACGATGTAAAGGAAATTACTGTAACTATAGCCCGTGATTTCTGAAGTAAGTCATGATGAGAAAATGTACTCGATCCTGAGATTGAGAGCCAGAAAGTTCTCAGTTCTAAGACTATATATACACGAGCTATACATCCCCCTAAGGAGATATACATATACAGAGATATAAGAAAAAGAGATAGATAGAAATTTGTAAGCAAGAGAAAAACTTAATTTTTGCTACTAAATTTTAGAGGTAAATATCTGACTTAAGCATCGGAGAGTCTTTGTAGATGGCCACCCCCGCCTTTCTGATCTGATTTGAAGTCAAAAGCACTCTGGGATAGCAAGGATACGTGGACAGTTGGTTAGTATAACATCAGCAGTTTGGAGACACGTAGACAGCTGATAAGAACTGCACCAACAGACCTGCTACCTTTGCCTTTCCGATCCAATTTGAAGTCAAAAGCACTCTATGATAGTGAGGATATGTGGACAGTTAGTAGGTACAGTATCAACAGTTTGGAGACATCTAGACAGCTGGTAAGAACTGCAACTAACAGTAACAATCATATGTGTAGGTACATTCTTCTCTGTCATTGTGCAGAATATGATCAATACAGATATTGTTCTTTCGCTTTGTTTCTCTTTTAGAAAATAACTGGCGCTGCCTTCTGGACGACCCTCTGGAAGTTCATCCTCAGTCTCCGGAAGTTCATCCTCAGATGCGGCAACTTCGCCGAAGCCACCAACGACGCCTTGGATAACGACCCTAACTTCCGTCCCAGCGGCAACTGCCTCAATGACCTGAACATGAGCACCTTCTTCCATGACGTGTTCCTCCAAAACAGCGAGGACTACAAAGTCATTTCCTTCCTCTAGGCCACATTCAGCTTCAATTTGATGGACTTCCTTTTTCCTCGCCCGCCGCCGGGTAAGGCCACCGATCCCAAAACCTGGGACCGCATCGCTACCTGGATGGGCTACGTGGCCGTCACCAACGACGATGTCAGCGCCAAAATCGGCCGTAGAGAAATCTACATTGGCGTAGAACCTCGGTGTACACCGATTAAGAGAGTAACTCTCAAATCATCAATCTCGAGTCTATCGACCCTCTGCTACCAACAAAAGCCAATCCCACGATGTCGTTGGATCACGAGGCCAAAGTCCACGCAGGCTTTCTCTCAATTTACAACTCCAAAAAAGGAGGCTCAAGCTACGTGGGTGACAGCGCCAGAGTAAAGAATCTAATAATATATTCCGAGAAGACTAATCTTGATTTGTGACGAAATGAGCTCTAAACTATTTATAAGAGGAGCTACAAGTGTACAAGAAGATTAGTTAACCAAAAACTTACAGTAAAACAAAATTATCAACTAACGTAAAATTAATTCCGTTATCTAAAAGCATATTAAGCTAATTTTTTAACACTTCCCTTTAAACTAAAAAGTGTAGAAGGAACTTTCAACTTGTCTCTACAGTAAACAAACTTTTCTTTATTAAGAGCCTTGGTTAACATATCTGTAAAACAAATCTAACTTCCAACTCTTTATTAATCACTTTTTCTTGAATAAAATAAATATCCACTTCAATATGTTTAATGGAAAACTGGATTTGTAAAACAAATCTAACTTACAACTCTTTATTAATCACTTTTTCTTGAATAAAATAAATATCCACTTCAATATGTTTAATGGAAAACTCTTTATTAATCACTTTTTCTTGAATAAAATAAATATCCACTTCAATATGTTTAATGGAAAACTGGATTTGTAAAACAAATCTAACTTCCAACTCTTTATTAATCACTTTTTCTTGAATAAAATAAATATCCACTTCAATATGTTTAATGGAAAACTGAATTTGTAAAACAAATCTAACTTCCAACTCTTTACTAATCACTTGTTCTTGAATAAAATAAATATCCACTTCAATATGTTTAATGGAAAACTGGATTTGAAGCTAAGGCACTAGCTCCTATGTTATCACACCACACAATAGGACATTTAGTGGTAAGAGATATACCCATCTCCTTGAATAAGGGTACTAACCAAATCATTTCAATAGCTGCTTGTGACAGGACTCTATATTCAGACTCAATGCTGGACCGAACGACCACATGTTGCTTCTTTGCATTCCAAGCTATAAGATTATCTCCTAGATAGATACAATCCACTTGTAAAATGTCTATCATCCAAACAACTGGCCCAATCAGCATCAGAATAGCCTTTAAGAGTAAAATAACTTCTCTCACTAGCTATGAAATGCAAGCCATAACCAATAGTGCCTTTGAGATACCTTAGAATTATTTTATATGCCTTCTAATGCTCAAATATAGGAGCTTATAGTTATTGGCTCAATTTGTTGATAGTAAAAGAAATATTAGGTCGTGATAAGCATAAATATTGTAAACCTTCTATTATACTGCGATAGATGGTAGGCTGATCAAATAAAATATTATCATCTTTGAAGAGTTTGATGCTACTACACATAGGATTGGAATATTCTTTAGAACTTACCATATTAGTCTTGTCTAGCAAATCCAAAATATATTTAGATTGAGTGAGATACAGTCTAGAAATACTTCTAGAAATTTCGAAGCCAAAAAAATAGTTAACAGGCCCAAGTATCTTGAGTGTAAAATGATTATTCAGATCTTCCACGACTTTTTTAATAAGCAGTGTATCACTTCCTATTAAAAGAATATCATCAACATATATTAAAAGATAAAGAACAATATTGTCTTGCCTAAAATAAAATAAGAAAGTATTAGCAACAGAATTTACAAACCCCCAGGCGACAAGAGCTTATTTTAGTTTGTTAAACCAAGTTCGTGGAGTTTGTTTAAGTCCATATAAAGCCTTCTTTAACTTGTACACATAATGAGAAAAGTGGGAATCAATAAATCCTACATGCAGATGCATAAAAATAGTTTCACGAGGATCACCATTTAAGAATGTATTATTTATGTCTAATTGTTAAATATCCCAGCCACTTTGAACAGCTAAGGTGAGAACAATACGAATAGTAGAAGACTTAATGACTAGACTAAAAGTTTCAAAATAATCTAAGTCAGGGGTTTGTTGAAACCCTTTTACTACCAACCGAGCTTTATACCTACGAATGGACCCATCAGGATAGTACTTAATACGAAACACCCACTTATTGTCAACAACATTCATAGAAGAATCAAAAGGAACTAAAGTCCAAGTATAATTCTTTTGTAAAGCAATAAACTCATCTTTCATTGCTTGATGCCAACACGGTTTTGCTAAATCTTGAGCAACACTAGCAGGTTCAGTCGTAAAAAGAGAGCCATAAACAAGAAAAGACTTAGGCTGCAAGACTTCATTTTTAGTTCTTGTGGTCATAGTAAGAGTGGACTCGGGACAAGCTCTATGTATATTAGATATCACATTAGGAATAGAAACAATAGGTGCAGTATGTAGAATTAGACTAGTAGGCACAGACTGGTTCTTTGTGATAAACCATTTCAAAAGGACTTTTATCATGCAAAACAGGTGTAAGCAACCTATTAATAAGAAAAACAGCTGAGGCAAAAGCTTTCTACCAAAAACTCAATGGCATACTAGCTTTAGCTAATATTGTGAGACCCATCTCAACAATATCCCGATGTTTTCTTTCAACCTTACCATTTTGAGCATGAACATGAGGACAAGGATGTCTAAAGGCAATGCCAAGGTTCTGAAAATACGGAAGCAAGCTTCGAAATTCTCCTCTCAAATCAGACTGGACACATATGAGTTTCTTGTCAAATAGTCTTTCAACCTAACGCTGAAACTGGATAAAAGTTTTGTTTGCATCTGACTTAAGAGCAAGTGGGTAGATCCAAGTGAACTGCATAAAATCATCCACAAAACTAATATAATATCTATGCCTTTCTGTAGACAAATTAGGTGTTGTACCCCAGAGATTGGTATGAACAAGTTGTAAAGAATAGTCAGATTTATTTGAAGATGACTTAAAAAGTAAACAATGAGATTTACCATACTGATATGAAGCACAAAAATTTAAGTCTGAATCAAATGAATTTGGCAAATACATTTTATTTACAACTTGTTTTAACACTTTTACAGACGGATGGCCAAGCCGACAATGCATAAATCCATGAAAAAGGTATTCTTAGGCTGACACTTATTAGTTACTTGTGAAATAGAAAACTGAACATTACACAGTTCATTATTATTACAATTAGAACCAGTTTGAACAGTACTTAGATTAGTATTATCACAAGAAGAACTTGAAACAACTTTAGAAGTAAGTGCAGCACTATAAGAACCTACTCAACGAGTTGCAGAAGAAAGTAAGTTTAGTTGATACAGGCCATCTCTAAGCTTGTCTTGAAGAAGAACCTTCTTCGAATTCAGATCCTTGATAAGACAAGAATCAAAGTAAAATTCAACTAGAACATGATTATTACAAATAAACTTAGAGACGCTCAAGAGATTTTTAGTAATTGTAGGAGCATATAGGATACTTTTCAACACAAAACTCCGATTATTATAAACAATTGTAGTATGGCCAACATGTGAAATTGAAAGATTATTACCATTTCGAACTTGAATCTTCTCTTTGCCTTTGTAGTCTGAGGACACAATTAGATTGGCAAGATTAGAGGTAATGTGATCAGTGGTGCCACTGTCAATGTACCGAGATGGATCATTAACACTAGTAGAAGAGGCCACATAAGCGGATGGTATGGAAGAAGAACCAGGCTGCTGAGAGGATTGTGATGCAGCTGTGTCAAGAGATACATGGGATCAAAGCGAGAGTAGCACCGAGATGCCAGATGACCAACACGACTACAAATTTGACATAAAGGACGATGACCACCACAGCCTCGAGGACCACCACGAAAAACTATACCACCATGATTACCACGACCACCATTATGGTAGTGACCAGAGTTTGAATCACCATTGTTGGAAAAACCAGATCGACCTCCATTCTTTTGAGCAAGATTAACAGAGTGAGGATCAGCTAGAGAAATCGAGTGAGCTTGATCAATTCTCATTTCTTGATTCTGGACCATGAACTAAGCTTCAAGAAGAGAAATAGCTTCAGGTCGAGAAGTAAGATTTACATTCACCGAAACATATTCAGAGCCAAGACCGCCAAGAATGTAAAGAAGAAGATCTTCATCAGTGGAGCAACTTCGGAAGGTGATCAAAGACTAGATGAAAGAGTACGAAGGTGCGGACCGTAGCATAGTGATAATGGGCCACAGCCTCGGCAGGGCTCTGGCGACTCTGAGAACTTTCAATCTAGTGGCAAACGGCATCAGTGATATCCCCGTCACGGCTGTCGTTTTCAGCTGCCCCATAGTGGGGAGCTAGGCTTTCAAGAATTTGGTAGATCAACACCCGCAACCACAAGATTTTGCACGTGCGGTCCGCGGGTGATTTGGTGCCCGCATTTCCTGTTAAGCCTTGGCGTATCTACGTTCCTATACAGATGACCCAGCTGATGTTTCATGCAAGGAGGTCGACCCACCTCAAACTGCTCTTATGGCCTCGCGATTACCACAACTTGGAGTTGGTGTTGCATGTGGTGGCCGGGTGTAACGGGCCTGGCTTACTACCACTCACTAATCCTTTTGAGCTGAAGGTGAAGCGGAGCTTTGTCTTGGGGAACAAGTGGACTGGGATGCTTTTGAATAGTTACAGTGTGGGGCCCGTTCCTGAACCTTGTACCACGAGAAGGGCCACGCGGATCGCACGTGATCTCGCCATCGGCCTTTGGGTCGTCCGAATTTAGGGCAGAACCCATCATTGATCCTAAACGGTTCAGCCTGTCAGACCCCAACCACGACAGCTGGCGGTCTGAGGCCCCATGGGTTTGCTGTCTGGGAACAGTGACCCTTACCTCAACAGTCGGAGGGGTCAGAAGCCTCAGGGTCCCCATAACTGATCCCAGACGGTCCAGCCAGTCAGACCCCAACCACGACAGCTGGCGGTCTGAGGCCCCAAGGGTCTGCTGTCTAGGAATAGCGACCCTTACCTCAACAGTCGGAGGGGTCAGAAGCCCCAATGGTCTTCAGACTGGATACAATGGAAAGCAACCCCACGGCTCCAGACCCAGACAGAGCATTTAATGCGTTTCTGGGTAGGTGTGTGCGCAGGGACAAGCCGTCCTGACAGAACGGCGATTTGCCCAAATCTTGCTCCTGACAGATTGAAGCTGTAGGAGGCGGCAAAAATCAGGCCACGGTAGCACAGAAGAGATCACAGAAATCTCGGCCCGTCACGGTTAAAAAAGATCTTGAGGTGAAAGGTACTCATTATTTTTCCAGAGATAGAGAACCATGCTATTCACTATCTCAGGACTACATATATTGAAACTATGCGTTCCCGAGAGGGGCATGTCTGCACAAAAAACTGATATATAAAA
>JXTB01000037.1:503768-543374 GCA_002914805.1 Parasponia andersonii
CCTTGCTACCAAACACAAAGATAAACCACTGACTTAAGCATCGGAGAGTCTTTGCAGGTAGCCACCCCCGCCTCTCCGATCTTGCTTGGAGTTCAGAGAGCTTTGAGACAGCAAGGACACGTGGACAGTTGGAGAATCCAGCATCAGCAGTAGGAGACACGTGGACGACTGGTGAGAAACCGCTCCAACATACAGTATCCCAGAGTCATGGTGGTTGAAAAAGAAAGAACTAGTGGAGTACAAGGAGAGTACTCAAGAGTGGTTGGTTAAATGTTCGCTCGAGACAGGGTAATCAGTTGCTGAATTTTCACTGGTACTATATATATATATATGTATATATACACACACAGATAAGGTACTAAATAAAGATGGCAAAAGTTCATAGTTGCACGATGATCCTCTGCCTTCAGGTCAATAGTTACTGAGAGGGACAGTTTGCAAGTGTCATGAGCCAATTAGCAATTAGAGTCTTGGAGATAGATAGCAGCTTGTGTAAAATCTCGTTTTTAGAGGGCAAAAAGGTCTTTTGACCAAAAGCTCTTTTAGGAAAAAAAAAAAAAAGAAAACAATCGGATATTTTCTTTTCTTCTCTCTCTCCCCTCCGATCTCACTCTCCTTGTTTCTCTCTCGTTCTCTCACTCGCCATCGAGCCCAGATGACGCACGCCACCCACTGAGCAGACTGCAGGAGCTCCGAGGCGCCAGACCGCCATGTTGCCGAGGGAGACACGAAGTTCCGCCGTGCTTCCGTCGCTCGCCGGCGAGGATTCCGGCGACGAAAAGTCACAAAACCGGTAGCATTCGAATCCTCTCGTCGTGGTCTCTAGATATATATTACACGATCCCATTTTCCCAGATTAAAAGTTGTCATTTTTGTGTATTTTTTAGCTCAAGTTCAACTTTTGATCCGACCGTTTAGTTTCATTTTTGTTGTCATTTTTGGAATGTACTCGGAAAATAGTGAAGTTTGACATATATATATTGACTATATTTGGTGATCAACACGAAAAATGATATCTAACGGTTTAGATTTTGTCACGTTTTGTGTGACACCGGTCCAGCATTGGCCTGGACTCGAACTGGTCGAATCATATGTCTAATCTAGCTATTTTGGGTGCTAGGAGTTTGGTAAAGAGGTTTGTTTGTCGATTCAAAACTCCATTGAGGAGTTGATTTTTCACAAGTGAGCGATCGAGGGCCTAGAATTGGTTTCCGATCCTCCGAGCGATCGTTCAATGGCACGTTGAGGACCCGTTGGCGTGATATCACTATTCTAGTGAGGTAGGGGTTCAATTTACCAAGTTTTATACTTATTTTGATTTAAAATTTCCATTATGACCTATTTCTTGAAAATGTCAATTTTTATGGAATTCAATAGTTTGATTGGATATTTGATAAATTTGTGAACTATTGAGATATATTGGATTGTTCTGGGATTGGTTGTTATGATTTTTATGTAGGTTTAAAATTTTGGTTGTGGGAAATTACAGCTATTATGCTACCCGATTTTCTATAAATCCCAGAATAATATCAATGAGTATTAAAGCATGATTTCTTAAATTACTTGATGCATGGTTATTACACACTCTATGCCATGTTACACCTACCATAGGATCATGTATTTGAGTTCCATTTTAGTATCATGGTATTTAGATTGATGGCGAGTTACTGCAGCGCTAGGTGAGAGACCTAGGCCCCTGCGCAGGATTTGTTGACACACTTTTCAGCAGTATCAGGATGCTGGGTACCTCTGTTATGGAGGTATTATAAGACCGTGATTGGAGGATGAGAACTCATGTATATACTTGTACTTGGTTGATTTATGATATGTACAATAATGAACATGATTACTTATGATTTTGATTACTTTGCAAACTTATTTTATAAATAGATTTTGGAAATGTGCTAACCATGCAGATTTGAAAAGTTGCATTCATATCAAAAAGGGTTATTGAAATTCCTACTGAGCATATGACTACTCACCCCCCTTTCTTTCCCTTCTTAGGTGATTTCCAGTGCGACTTGGGCAACTCTGGGGCAGAGTAATCCAAGAAGAAGTTTATCCAAATTTTGTGATTAGTAATTACTTAGATATTTACCTTAAACTTGTAATAATATTTAAGGCTCATACTTTTGATTTAGTTTGTATTATCTATGATGCCCACTAGTGATGACGATATGATGCATATTTATATTTTATTACTATTCTTTACAGTTTATGTTTGGTGGTGATTATAAATTATGGGGATTTATAATTTGAACTATTTTTGTAAGCTAGTTGTCGTCTTTATTTTATTTTCTAAAATAAATTATGAATTTCCACTCGTGAAATTCCTTTTCTGCCACTAGCCCAGGGTTTGGGTGTTGATAGAAGATTTTTTGGTATCAGAGTAGAGGTTTAATTACCTCGGATGTGACACCATTAGACTAGATTGTGACTTTTTTTTCAAAAGTAATTATATCACTTTCTCGCTAATACTTTGGCATATGAATACAGAACTATAATGCCTCTGAGGAGAAGAATACTGAGGCAAGAGCCTAGGGCTGAAATACCTCCACCACAATAGCAAGCCCTTGACCCTCTGGCCAACTTATTTAATGTTTTACGAGCATTATCGGGTCTGAGGATGGAACGAAACCCTGAGACTCGTCAGGCTAGTTTCTTCAAGGACTTTATGAAGCTCAATCCACTATCATTCGATGGGAGACTTGATCCCACCTCAGCTGAGAGATGGCTTAGAGATGTCAAGAAGACCTTCATAACCATTGGGATACCAGTAGAGTTCCAAGTAATATTTGTCACTTATAAGCTGACTGATGGAGCTATTAATTAGTGGGAGACAGTCAAGTTGACCCAGGGTGTGACTGACATGACTTAGGAAGCCTTTGAGGGATTATTCAGGAGTCATTATGCTAATGCTAGTCATAGAGCTGCTATGATTAGAGAGTATGAACAGCTTAAGCAGGGTGACATGACAGTGAATGAGTATTATGTGCGGTTTATGGAGTTGGAACAATATGCATATGCACCCGGGACGAACCCTACCCTCTAGATTGTCAAGTTCATGGAGGCTTTGAGACCAGCCATCTTAGAGAAGGTTATGACCCAACCCTTCAGTAATCTAGTTGACGTAGTTGCTGCAGCCTAAAAAGTTGAGGCTTTTCTTAATGATCGGTCAGCAACAAGAGATCATTCAAGAAACAAAGGCAACAAGAGGAAAATGAACAAGAAGAGCCAAGGGTAATGGCAAGGGCAAAACTCTCAGAATAGTGGGAGTAGTAACAGTAGTGGCTCTTCAGGGAAAAGTCGTTATGGACTTTATGGATGCTTTAATTGTGGACAGCAAGGCCATCAGAAGAAAGCTTGCCCCTACAGTCAACAGGGATCTCCATTGTCTCAAGGAGAATCACAGGGAAGTTAGAGTGCCTCAGTTCCTTTTCAGGGCAGTCAGACGAGGCCAGTGCAATCTCATACCCAGTCTCAGGTATTCACTTCCACTCCTTATCAGCAGCCTTATGGTTCTTAGTACCAGCATCAGTATAGGCCGCAAGGTTCAGGCTACAACCAAGGCTATAATCAGAATTCTAGACTCCACAAAGTTTTGGAAACCAAGGAGGGCGTGGATATGCCAGTACCGGTCCAGGAACTAGTAGCAGTCGCCCAGGTCAAGGAAGAGGAAACAAAGGAAAAGGAAAAGCTTCTGGTCAAGCATATGCGGTTGAAGAGATAGATAAGACTCAGGGCCACACTGACAGAGATGTTGTTGATGGTATGATTCTTATTTCTCATTCTTGGGCTCATGTCTTATTTGATATTAGTGCTTCCCATTCTTTCATCTCTATGTTGTTTGCTCAAATGTTGGGATTGGAATGTTCTATGTTGGACCATGTATTGACTTTGGGAACATCTATGGGTGGAATTACCAATGTTTCTACTATCTGTCATGGTTGTCTTGTTGTGATTGATGATAGGAAACTATTAGAAGATTTAATTGTGTCAACTTTGCAACAATTTGATGTGATTCTCGGGATGGATTGGCTTTCTAAGTACCAAGCGACTGTTGACTATTTCAACAAGAAAGTGACTCTCTTTCCAAAGGATGGGCATCCTGTTGTTTACCAAGCTCACTTGAATCCTTTGAAACCGAGTTCTATTCTGAAAGCGTGCATAGGTAGAAAGAAGAAGCTAGAGTGCTATGAGAATTTAATTGCCATCGATGGTGAGATGGGAACAGCTGATCAGTACCCTTGGATATCAGTGGTTAGCGAGTTTCTAGATATTTTTCTCGAGGAATTACTAGGGGTACCACCTGATAGGGAGATCGAATTCTATATTGATTTGATTCCCGAGGCTCAGCCAGATTCTATTCCAGCCTATCACATGGCTCCAGCGGAAATGACTGAGTTGAGAAGTCAACTAGATAATCTTTTATCAAAGGGATTCATTAGGAGTAGTACCTCTCTATGGGGTGCTCCTATTCTGTTTGCCAGGAAAGCTGATGAAATATTTCGGCTCTGTGTGGATTATAGAAAATTGAATCAGCTAACTGTAAAAAACAAATATCTTTTGCCAAGAATTGATGAACTGTTTGATCAACTGGATGGATTAAAATTCTTTTCTAAGATTGATCTCCGATCTGGTTATCATCAGTTGAAGATCAGGGAAGAAAACATACCAAAAACTATATTCAGGACTCGTTACGATCACTTTGAGTTCCTAGTTATGCCATTTGGTCTGATTAATGCTCCAATAGTGTTCATGGACCTTATGAATAGAATTTTCAGACCTTATTTGAATCGATTTGTGGTTGTCTTCATCGATGATATCTTCATCTATTCTAAAACTCGAGAACGACATGCTAAGCACTTGAGAACTATGCTTCAGTCCTTGAGGAATTACCAACTTAATGCCAAAAGATCTAAGTGTGACTTCTGGATGACAGAAGTGAAATTCTTGGGGCATGTTATATCTCATAAAGGAATTTCTGTTGACTCTTCTAAGGTCGAATCTGTTTTAGGATGGGAAAGACCAAAGAATGTAATTGAGATAAGAAGTTTTCTTGGTCTAGCAGGTCATTACCGCCGCTTTGTTGAGAATTTCTCGAGAATTACAATGCCTTTGACAAAGTTGACAAGAAAGAATGTCAAGTTTATATGGGATGATGATTGTGAAGTAGCTTTCATGGAATTGAAAAGGAGATTAATAACTAGACCTGTTCTTACTATTCCTAACAGTAATAAATCTTATGTGGTGTATACTGATGCTTCTGGTTCGGGATTAGGATGTGTCTTAATGTAGAATGGCAAGATAGTAACTTATGCTTCCTGTCAGTTGAAGCCACATGAGAAGAACTACCCCACTCATGATCTAAAGTTAGCAGTTGTGATCTTTGCTCTCAAAATATGGAGATACTATCTGTATGGTGTGAAGTTTGAGATTTATTCTGACCATAAGAGTTTGAAGTATCTATTCACTCAATGAGACCTAAACTTAAGATAGAGAATATGGGTTGAGTATATGGAGGACTATGACTTCAAACTTCAGTATCATCCTGGAAAGGCTAATGTTGTAGCCGATGCTTTGAGTAGAAAGTCTCATTTGCTTCGTTGATACTAGAAGATTGGAAGAATTTAGTTACTATTGGTGACTACAACTTAGAGTATAGCGAAAATGAGAAAACTACTTGTATCAATAACATTGAACACCATCACTCCTCTAGATAGCATAGCGAAGTCAATGGCAAGATTAAGAATTTATAGCGGTCTGGAACCAACTTTAGAATGGTGAGCAGTTAGATGGTTGAAGTACCAATAAAGAAGGATTTGTGCTTTTCAATGGAAGGCTAGCTGTAGCCAATGACCCTTATCCTAGAGAAACTATTCTGACTGAGGCTCACAAGTCTAAGTTCGTAGTACATCCTGGTAGCACTAAGATGTACTATGCTCTGAAGAGGCAGTACTGGTAGAAAAGTATGAAACGAGAGGTAGCTACTTTTGTGGCTAAGTGTATGATTTGTCAGCAAGTCAAGGCAGAACACCAGAGGCCAGCTGGACTACTTCAGCATTTACCTATTCCGGAATGGAAATGGGATAAAATCACCATGGATTTTGTAACAGGCCTACCAAAGACTCAAAGAAAGAATGACATTGTTTGGGTGATTGTTGATCGGATGACAAAAACTGTACACTTCATACCGATCAGGATTGACTTTTCACTTACCCGACTTAGTCGTTTTTATGTGGATAATATTGTTTGCTTACATGGAGTACTATCAAGCATAGTTTCTGACAGAGATCCAAGATTTATATCAAAGTTCTGGAGAGCTTTGTAGAAAGTTTTGGGAATAGAACTGAATCTTAGTACAGCTCATCATCCTCAGACAGATGGCCAATCTGAGAGGACTATACAGATCCTAGAGGACATGCTTCGTTCATGTACACTAGATTTTGGTGGAAGCTGGGATGATCACTTGTCATTGGTGGAGTTTACCTATAACAACAGCTACCAAACTAGTCTTGGTATGGCTCCATATGAGGTACTATATGGGAGACCTTGCAGATCACCCTTGTGTTGGGCTGATACAGATGAGCATGTTACCCTTGGGCCTAAGCTAGTACAAGAGACTACTGAGAAGGTTAACAAGATCAGAGAGAGACTCAAGGTTGTTCAAAGTCACCAAAAAAGCTATGCTGATACCTCAAGACGTGAGGTAGAGTTTGACATTGGTGACAGGGTATTCTTGAAGGTTACGCCAATGCGTGGAGTCACAAGATTTGGAGTTAAAGGGATGTTAGCTCCAAGATACATTGGGCCATTCAAAATTTCTAAAAAAATTGGACCTGTTGCTTATCGTCTGGATCTACCACCGCAGTTGGGTTAAGTACACAATGTATTCTATTTTTCAATGCTCAGGAAATACATATCTGACCCATTTCATGTTGTCCAGTATGTAGAAGTACTTATCCAAGAGAATATGACTTATGAGAAGCAACTAGTTCAAATACTAGGGAGAGAACTCAAGGTGCTTCGTAATAGAGAGATACCGCTTATTAAGGTTCTTTGGAAATACCATAAAGAAGAAAAAGTAACTTGGGAACTTGAGACCGAGATGTATGAAAAGTATCCTCATTTGTTTAACTTTTAACTTGAGGTTGTACTTTGATTTATGTCTTGTACTTTGAATTTCGGGACGAAATTCCTATAAGGTAGGGAGAATGAAAAATCTCGTTTTTTTAGAGGGCAAAAGGGTCTTTTGTCCAAAAAAATTAAAAAAAAAAAAGAAAAAAATTGGATATTTTCTTTTCTTCTCTCTCTCCCCTCCGATCTCACTCTCCCTGTTTCTCTCTCGTTCTCTCAGTCTTCGATTCTCTCTCTCTCCTGCCTATTCACTCCCTCCTCCTCGCACCCACCACCGAGCCCAGACAATGCGCGCCGTCCAACTAAGCTGACTGCTGAAGCTCCGAGGTGATGGACCGCCGCGTTGCCGAGGGGGACGCAAAGTTCCGCTGTGCTTCTGTCACTCACCGGTGAGGATTTCGGTGACGAAAAGTCACGAAACTGGTGGCACTCAAATCTTCTCGTCGTGGGCTTTCTCCAGGTATATATTATACGATTTTATTTTGCCCGGATTAAAGGTTACCATTTTTGTGTATTTTTTAGCTCGGGTTCGACTTTTGATCGGACCGTTAGATTTCATTTTTGTTGTCATTTTTGGAATGTACTTAGAAAATGGTGAAGTTTGATATATATATATATATATATTGACTATATTTGGTGATCGGCATAAAAAATCATATCTAACGGCTTAGATTTTATCTCGTTTTACGTGACACCAGTCTGGTATCGGCTTGGACCTGAACTGATCGAATCATATGTCTAATCTAGCTATTTTGGGTACTAGGAGTTCGGTAAAGAGGTTTGTTTGTCCATTCAAAGCTTCTTTGAGGAGTTGATTTTTCACAAGTGAGCGATCGAGGATCTAAAATTGGTCCCTGACCCTCCGAGCGATCGTTCAAAGGTACCTTAAGGACCTATTGGCGTGATATCACTATTCTAGTGAGGTAGGGGCTCAATTACCAAGTTTTATACTTATTTTGATTTAAAATTTCCATTATGACCTATTTCTTGAAAATGTCGATTTTCATGGAATTCAATGGTTTGATTGGATATTTGATAACTTTGTGAACTATTGAGATATATTGGATTATTCTGAGATTGGTTGTTATGATTTTTATGCAGGTTAAAATTTTGGTTGTGGGAAATTACAGCTGTTATGCTGCCCGATTTTCTGTAAATCCCAGAATAATATCAATGAGTATTAAAGCATGATTTTTTAAATTACTTGATGCATGGTTATTACACACTCTATGATATGTTGTACCTACCATAGGATCACATACTTGAGTTCCATTTTAGTATCATGGTATTTAGATCGCTGGCGAGTTGCTGCAGCGCTAGGTGAGAGACCTAGGCCCATGCGCAGGATTTGTTGACATACTTCTGAGTAATGTCAAGATGTTGGGTACCTCTGTTACAAAGGTATTACAAGACTGTGATGGGAGGATGAGAGCTCATGTATATACTTGTACTTGGTTGATTTATGATATGTACAATAATAAACATGATTACTTATGATTTTGATTACTTTGCAAACTTATTTTATAAATGGATTTTGGAAAGGTGCTAACCATACAAGTTTGAAAAGGTGCATTCATACCAAAAAGGATAATTGAAATTCTTACTGGCATGTGAATACTCACCCCCCTTTCTTTCCCTTCTCAGGTGATTTACAGTGCGACTTGGGCAACTCCGGGGCAGAGTATTCTAAGAAGAAATTTATCCAAATTTTGTGGTTGATAATTACTTAGATACTTACCTTGGACTTAAAATAATATTTAAGGCTCATACTTTGGATTTAGCCTGTACTATCTATGATCCCAACTGGTGATGACGATGTGATGTCTATTTATGTTTTATTACTATTATTAACAGTTTATGTCTGGTGGTTATCACAAATTATGGGGATTTATAATTTGAACTATTTTTGTAAACTAGTTGTTGTTTTTATTTTATTTTCTAAAATAAATTGTGAAATTTTACTCGTGAAATTTCTTTTCTGTCAGTTACTCGGGATTTAGATGTTGACAACTTGCATGATTGCATGTTCTTTCTTAGAAGGATTGGTATTCGGGAAGCTTCATTGACCTCAAGATCATCAGTTAATTTTGCTGCCCACAAGCTCCCTAGTTGGAGCTTTAGTGTAAATTGCTTTGGTTATTTTGTCGTTAATGTAATCCTAGTAATGTGCTTTGCCATAATGTAGCTTTGTCATCTTGAGCCCCCAAAAGCTTTTTCTTTTTTTTTTCCTTTTATTTTCTTTTTTGGAATGCTTTTTTCACTTTTTCTGATGCACATTTCAGCCAAAAAAATAATGAAAGTAGTATTTATGTATAGTATCTCCAATTCTCCACTGCAATCGTCCAATAATGTGTATATCAAAAATAATGGTTTTGAGCTACAGAGTTCTTTTCATGCACGGTCCAACATGCCCAGAAAGTTTCTCACAATCACAAAATTCCGAAGTGGGTTAGCTTCTTAGTTACTCACATCTTCGTCACATCTCCTTCCTAATCCAAGCTCAAGTCCTTGGTTATACTTTATACGACCCTTCAGTATTAGATACTCCATCAGATAAGTTCGAGAACGCCGGCATCAAAAATAGCTGCCTTCTTCAAGTCGTAAAGTTACTACGGCAATCGAAAGTTATTGCTTCAAGTGATCATGGAGTCGGATTCTCTTCCTTGAAGCAAGCAGATGCAAATGTGGAGTGGTACGCTAGAGCTCTGTATCTGCGCACTTTCAATTTAATTACTTGTTTGTCTTTATTGAGTTTTGTGCTTATTCCGAGATTAGCTAATCAGTCGGCTGATGCCATTGCTAAGTGGACTCTTGCTTCAAAGACCTCTGGAATCAAGACCTCTGGATTATACAATGTATGGGAGGTCCCCCCGTGATGTGGTAACCAAATTTATGCTGATGTTTAGTGAAGTTTAAAGCATTTTCACAGCAAAATAAAAGAGTTGCAACCCAGTACCGACGCCAGAGAGAAGGTCTCCCATTCCCCAGCTCTGATTCCCTCTGATCTGATAATCTTGAATTTTGTCGATACTAAATTAAGACCTCAGGATGATGCTTATAAGGTAAATATGCAAGCATAATGACCAAAAATGAGGCAACTTCAGAAACAATAATAAACAAATAAACTAGTATCACCATATTATGACTAAGAACCAAAATCCTGGTAAATTCCTTTCTTAAAAAGTACTTGACTTTTCACACAGTATTTGTGGAGCCACGAGGGCCAATAGTATTCAAAAGATCCGCTAAAAACTTGAGAATTGAAAACCCGGTGAAAATACATGGAAATTAATTTCTACGGAGAGAATAACAGACTAACTCTAACAATTTGAACTCGAGCCTTTGGTGTTAAACAGGACCTAGTTACATCTCTCATCATTACACCAAAATTGTCAGCTAGCTTTGGCGCCTTAAATTAATGATTTGTCGCAATGTTTAGAAACCAAAGAAGCCAAGCTCACTGGCTCTCTCTTTCTCAAATGTCTCGAAGTACTGATAAATGATCGTTACTGCAAGCAGAATTCCGGTTCCAGAACCAATTGCTCCCATGAAATCTGCCAACACTGTCAGTGCACCGATACACATGCCACCAAATGCTGCAGCAGTAGGAATGTAGCGGTTCAGCTCCTTCTGCAAGTTAGACTCACGATGGCCAGGCATCACCATTTGTTGTTCCTGCAGATCAGTGACAAACAATATGTAAAATCATAATGCAAGGAAATACGAATACAAATTCATGCACACACAACCCAAATGTGAAAAAACGGGGGAAAATAAACCGTGAAATGAAAAGAACACAAGTTTGTGGCCTTGAGTGGGAAACCTAGCAAAACATCGGATGGTTGGAAAAGCAAAAGAGAAAACGGGTAATGAAGGACAAACGAGATGCTAGTACCAGTAAAAATAGTAAGCAGATACTAATTCTCCTCAGATGATGACAAACTTTTAATCTGGATAAGCCTAACTTAGCAATTTGCAATTATAGGAGGCCAAGGAGCTTGTAAAGTCTCCCCAGTTAAATAAGGGACCTATTCAGTTGTTTCTTTTCTCTACTAGAATGGACGGAAAAAAAAAAATAGTAGCAGCTCTTGTGGCTGGGGGGTAAAAAAATCTACGAGTCCGCTTCGTTTCAGTAGATCCACTGGAACTGAAAATTGACACAAGCGCAGAGTAAAATGGTATACTACATTATTTCTTAACATTCATGGAAGGTTAATTAAGAGCTCTGGAAATGCAAGAATCATCGCACCCTAAACTGTAACTTCAGTCACAGCACAACAGATCTATGTTTTCCTATGGTACGAAATTTCATGTTCTCGTATTTAACTAAGCAAAGTTGGCATATACTACAGGACACATCTAAGAGAAGGGGAAGGAGAAAAAAGCATTATTATGAAGTACAAAATTGCACAATGGCAGAAAAAAACCCAGAAGTCAGGAAAGTAAACACGACAAACAAATCACAAAAGCAATAAAACCACGTCCAGATTGATTAAGAAATTACAGAAGTTTCCACGGACAAGTTAATGAACCTAAAGTCAGACAATAAGAAAACAAAATTAGGAGGAATTTGTACCTTAAGCTGCTTGGCAACATCTCTAGCAGAGGATCCTGAAACTTCAATCCATGTTTTTGAGAAAAGTGCACAAGCTGACAACATAAATACAAGATAGAACAGCGCATGGAAAGGATTGGCTGCCATATCAGCTAAGCTGCAAAAATGCATTAAAAAAATTTCAATGTATTTTTATAACCAATAGAACTACAAGATCCAACAGGAAGATATTCCAAAGAATCTATCAGGCACGATTACAAAACAAGCCTCTACAAGGAAGAAATATTTAATTTACCTTGAAGGTGCGGTTATATAATAGGCTAGACCACCCACAGGGACATACTGACCACCCGAATATTCAGATTCCTTCCATTTACCCAAGAGATTCACAAGGAAATTTCCACTGTATCTCCTGTACAGCAACTGTATATGCACACCAAAAATGGTAAAAATGGTAAAGCAGAGAAGATCGACTCTAACCTATCCACAAAAGCATCAAATCCACATACCTGGGAGATGAAGTACAGATTGGACACAAGGGCAGATTGGAGAATGATGGGCATGTTCGAGGTGTAGAACAGTTTAATAGGATAAGATCCCTGTTGCCCACGGGCATTCTTTGATCTCACTGGGAGGACAACACGGAACCCTTGGAAGTAGATTACTATTAGGAAGATCAGGACTGTAGCGAGCAGATTCGTAACATTTGGAAGATTTTGCCGGTAAAAAGCCTCCCGTAAAGCACGAACTTTATCTGTTCGAGTTATCAGTAGATGGAACAGAGCAATAACAGCACCTTCAAATTCAGCTCCACGACCACTGTTAATGGTGGTTGGACTGAACGCCTTCCAGATAATGTTTTCACTGAAAAAGAATGATTGAAGAATTTATGCATTTGAACTAAAGAAGAACACTAAAAAATTCATAAAACACTGCTTGCGGTTGTAACTACCATGCAACAAACTCTTACAGAAAGTAATATTGTACTCAAAACTCTGGAACATGGGCTTAAGAGGGAGTACAAAACTCACCAGATATTGGTTGCTATGAAAAGAGAAATTCCAGAGCCTAGACCATATCCCTTCTGAAGAAGTTCGTCCAAGCATATGACAATGATTCCAGCAAAAAAGAGCTGAAGTATAATAAGAATTGCATTTCCAACTCCAAGTTGAGCAACACTACCATACATCCCAGAGCAAACATAAGCAACAGCCTCACCAATAGCTATCAGGATGCCCAGTAACTTTTGTGCTCCATTTCTGCGAAGAAAAATTGAAATTATTGTTAAGAATTTAAACCCTCAAAGCCAGCAAATCTCAACAATGGGAGTTCCCCAATAAGGATTAAAGACACAATGTTTCAATATCAGCATCAAACTGAAATGATATGCGAAAGATAATGGCCTAGAAAATTGGGTTACTGAAGAAACATACAAGAGAGCACGATCCTCACGGACATTGTTGTCCACTTCAATGATCTTTGAACCAGCAAGAAGTTGCATCACCAATCCCGATGTCACAATTGGTGTGATACCGAGCTCCATAACAGTCCCACGGTTGGAAGCGAGGATGACACGCATCCAATAGAATGGATCTGCTCCTGTTGTGGAGTGTATGCCATACAGAGGGAGCTGACTGCACACCAAGAAGATGAACAGAGAGATAACGGTGTATATGACCTTCTCTCTGAATGGGACTTTTCGGTCAGCGCTCTGAACTTCTGGCAGAAACGCAAGAAAGGGCCTCACCAAATGAAGCACACGAAACCCACCTCCCATCTTGTTTAGCCGAAACTAAGCTAAACCCACCTGCATAATCCAATCATACGAGCAAAAAATCAATCCCATGCAGGACGGATCCGCGGTCCAAAACATGACTCTAGTCAATTACAACATAAGTCCAAGGCAAAATCAACCAGTCTGACAAAACCCAGTTTCTATCTATCATTTTCCGATACCCAATTCCAAATTTTACAACATTTCCAATCTTTTCCCTTAGAAGAATGAGAATAATCCATTACGAAGTATGAAATCCGATGTTCAATCCCATGAATCGATTCAAAATCAAACTATTACAATCGGAACAGTTCAAAATTACACCATTTCATCCCCAAAATTGAACAAAAAATTCACCCGAAAAAAAAAAAGGAAAAATCGAACAAGATTTGTATTTCCATTAACAAATATAGATAAAATATAAAATCCATGAATATACATAAACACGATCCAATTGTTAAGATTAAGCGGAACATTAGCAAATTGAGTAGATCTGCAAAATTAACGCGAAACCAGAACGAAGAGACAGAAACGATGATAAATAATAGAAGCTAAAAACTGGTCTTACAAGCTTGATTTTGAGAGGAGGAGATCGAAACCCTAGCTCGATCTGAGCTCTGAAGATCGTAGATCTGAGCTCTCAAATGAGAGAAGGCTGAATTGAATAATGGATGATTAGGGAAAGAGCTCTCTGGCTTTGGCGTTACGACTTGAGCAAAATAGGGGTGTCAGGGAGGCTGCGTGTGAACGTGAAGAGAAGGACACGAGGTCAAATCCAATGGATATACGACACGTGTCATAGGAAAGTGACCTGCAGGAGAGGGCTCGTTTGACAAGGTTTGAGTTTTTTGTTTTTTGTTTTTTTTTTTTTTTTTTTCAAATATCCATTTCTTTTTGCCTAGTTGTGTTCAACTTGTTCTCACGATATGAAAATAAATGGAAAGATTTTTTTTTCATTTTCTTTTTGGTGTTTTTTCCATTCGAGGAAAAAAATTCTCATACTATTTCAATAGTATTTACTTTGTTTGAAACTTGAGGCAAGATAACGAATGTCGAGGAATTCTATCTTTTTAATTGCTTTCTTATTGAAATCAGAGACGGATTTCCTATGAATTATTTGTTATTATAAAAGTAATACAATTAAGAAATTATGAATCCAAAAATAAGGCCAATTTGATATTGCTGTTATCAGGACCAAAACTCGGGTCAGTGTCAGGAGAATTTCACAAAAATGAGGAATTCTTTGATTCATTTGAAAAGTGTTAAAAATTTTAGTTTTATAAAACGATCTATTTAAATAAAATAATTGAAATTTCATCCCGTGAACTACTCATACAGTTCGTATATACCATTAAACATAGATCGAATAATTATTTAAAACGCGAAATCAAATATAAGTCCAAGCATCATCATCATTCACATCAAAAATCAAACACCAGAATGGCATACATAAGTTTACAAACAAAAATAGAATACAGTAATCTTGGTTCAATGCTAAACAAAACCCAAATAATCCAAATATCATGACAACAAACTTCTAGCATTACCAAAAAACAAACTACAGTCAAAATGACATCTTACTCCTCTTGATCACCAAGATCGCACTGAACACCACCTGAAAAAGAAGGTAGGGGGCTGAGCATAAAATACCCCGTAGAAAAAATAATTACTTCGGTCGAAAATATTTTAGTGATGGAAAGTTCCTACATAGTTAGTCTAAATCCAATACATACATATATAATGATCCAAATCCGGAAATCCATATGTATATGTATAAATAAATCAATACAATCAAAAACCATTCAATTCATATGCACATGACACTAATCAATACATACCCATGAACTCTCGTCCTCTTATTTGTGGAAACCCAGGATGATGGCACTAAGTATGCCTAATAGCCTGCTTGACACCTAAGCCCATACTCGGAGTGGACACCCGTGTGTCGCCTACCGAACCTGGAAGGGCAACCGAATTGTTTACACCTACCAAATAGGGAGGTAATCAGAAATAATAAAACCTCACGCGAGTTTACAGACTCTACACCGACGGTGGGGCATGTAGCGCTACACTGTAAACCCATGATGCTAACACGGTACTCATGTATGATCCTATGACACGTGCAATACAGAATGAAGTATGAAAATAATCATGCTCAAGTTTTTCAATAAAATTAACATACTAGGTTTTATAGGAAAACAGACAGCATAGCGGTCCTATTTTAATATACTCAAAATAACTTGCACTCAGAAAATTCCAAAAGCAATACAATATGTATACATCATACAATCAAATCTCATCACAGATGTTTAAGAAAACAAAAAATCACATTTGTTCTCATATATTGCGGAAAATAAGTTTTATTCAAAAATGATATAAAACAGAGGTAATTGAGTCCCTACCTTGCTCTAATAGCGATACCATGCTATTGAATCCTCAAGGTGTCGTTGACAATCGTCTGGAGGGTCAGGAACTAATTCCAAGTCCTCGATCATCCTCTTGCAAAAAACCAACTTCTCAACGGAGCTTCAATTCCACAAACGGACTTCTTTACTGAATTCTTAGCACCCAAAATAGCTAAGTTAGATATATAACTTGTTCAATTCGGGTCCGGGTCCACACCAGACCGGCGGCATACAAAACGAGGCAAATCTCGACCGTTCGATCTCGATTTCTGTATCGGTCAACAAACATAGGCAATATATATATATATATATATATATCAAACTTCCCCATTTTCCGAATACAATCCAAAAATGACAACAAAAATACAATCCAACGGCCGGATCAAAAAGTCAAACTTAAACTCAAAATATCCAAAAGTGGCAACTTTTTATTCGGACATTATGGGGTTAAGATATATATATATATATATATATATATATATGTATATATATATATATACCTTGACAATCCTTGCGACGAGACGAATCCAAACAAGCCTGGTTTGAGGTTGAACGGAGGTCGGAATCGTCACCGGTAGCCAAAAATCCAAAATGCTCCACTTTGTCTTCTCCGGCAACGGTGGCCTCTCCGGTAGCGGCAGCTGGTCGGCATCGACTCAGCGCAGTACGGGGGAGCTTCGCTAGTAGGCTGCGTGGGCAGATGACACCAGGGAGACGAGCTGCGGTGGTGGTCCTCCTTCAGCCAAGAGAGAGAAAAGAGAGATAGAATGACTGGGAAAAAGGAACCCACGTGAGTGGGAATATATGGGACTGTGCAATTTTTCAAAAAATTGTACTATAGTCCCCGATTCCTAAATCTCTATCAATTCCGTACCCCCAAAATTTGTAATTTAGTCTTTCTACATAAAACTTTTGCAAATTAATCCCCCCAATATTATATCTAGAAAATTAGTAAAATGTCTAAATTACCCTCCCAAAATTCGAGTTTTTACATTCTCCCCTCCTTAAAAAAATTTCGTCCCGAAATTCAAAGTATAAGTCAAGGTTTACATTACAATACAACTTCTGACTGAAGGTTAAACAAATGAGGGTACTTCTCATATATCTCCGTCTCGAGTTCCCAAGTAGCCTCGTCTTCTTTGTGATGTTCCCAAAGCACATTGACAAGTGGAATCTCTATGTTGCGAAGCACTTTCAACTCTCTAGCCAACAAACGGACAGGCTGCTCTTCATAGGACACATCTTCTTAGATCAGTACATACACGTACTGAACAACATAAGACGGGTCCGACGTGTACTTCTTCAACATCGACACATGAAACATATTATGCACGTGACCCAACTGTTCAGGTAGATTTAAGCGATATGCCACTGGTCCAATTCTCTCAGTGATACCTCGGAGTAAGTTTATCCTTAACTCCAAATCTTGTAACACCACACCTTGAAGTCACTTTCAAGAATACGGAATCACCAGTATCGAACTCTACCTCATGCCTCTTCGGGTCAGCATAACTCTTCTGGCGACTCTGAATCTCCTTAAGTCTCTATTGGATATCCTTGATCTTCTCAGTAGTCTCCTCAATTAGTTCAGGTCTCAGAGTAACACGCTCTTCAGGTTCTGCCCAACATAAAGGCGATCTACACGGCCTTCCATACAACACTTCATATGGAGCCACACCCACACTGGTCTGGTAACTGTTATTGTAAGCAAATTCTACCAAAGGAAGATGATCATCCCAATTCCCAACAAAATCCAACGTAGCATATCCTTAAGAATCTGAATGGTTCTTTCAGACTGACCCTCTGACTCAGGATGGTGAGCCATGATAACTCTATAAAATTAGAGTTAATTATGCTATTTTATTCATTAAAAATATGTGTCCTAGAGTAATTTTAATTTAGATTTTAAGTAATTTAAGTTGTTTTATTTTATTTTGATTTAGATTTAGTTTTATTGAATTTTATGTTATTTTATTAAAATTAGGTATTTTAATTTAATTAGTTTAAGCTAAATTAATTTGAATTAGAATTTCATTAGTTTTAGTTTTTTGATTTAATTTAATTTGATTTGATTTAGGTTTAGAAAAAAAAAAAAGAAAAAAAAATCGAATGAGATAGAAGCTTTAGATGCACGAGTTGAAGAAGAGAAGTCAAGCATCATTTTCAACTGTTGGATGAATCTTGGGACTACCACACGCACGCGTGAGATGCACTCGCTGAGAGGGAGAGTGGAACGGTTGGGAGGAGACAGCTGGGGCCCACACAGAAAAGGAGAGTGCAGGTGTGCTTTGTAGTGTCTAATCATGTGCTTCTCATACTTGTACATCCGGTTGCTTCGTCCAACAAGAAACTGCCACATCACCTACTAGAAGTCAGAATTGTTTTCCACTAATTAAAAGCTAAATTCGTGCTAAGCTCACGCATTTTGTGCTGCATAGGATTATTTACCTCGTACTAGATTTTGAGTAGAAATGTGGGAGAAAGAGAGAGAGAAAAAGAGAGTAAATAGGAAAATGACACATCACACAACCAATCAGAATTGAGTATTGGAATCCGTGAATGATTGGGAAACATTCTCTTCTCTGCTATATAAGACCAGAATGTGAGAGGAAAAAATACATAATTCTAGAAAGAGAAACACAGTCAAGAGAGAGAAAGTCTGTAGGAGATAGAATAATAAAGTGGAGCCTCTTCAACCGCGATTTCTCTAGTTTGATTTTATTTTCTTTAGGATGTTTTCATTTAATATTTTTGTTTCTCTTAGTTTAATTATGTTTTAGATTTCTTTTCTAAGGCTATGATGTAGCCTAATTATGATGTTTTAATATTTTTCTTTCAATTTAGTCTATGAATTATTTTTCCTAGTTGAGTTTTCAATTCTGCTCTTAATGCCTCTATTTAATTGGCCACTAAATAGATGATTTGTCAATCATAATGAAACCGAAATGAGATTTATGTATCTAGTTGGTTGAATTGAAAGCCATAAATTGTATGTAAAATAGAAATATATTTACATAGTTTGTGTAGTCGCTATATGAGTTTCCATAGATCTTAATAAATTCTTAATTAGTTTAATTTATATAGGAGTATAGTGAATTGGTAATTAAGGATATTTTTGCTTGAACTCGGGAGAGGATAGTAAATAAATTAGAGAATCTCGACTATCAACTAGGGAAATAATAATAGGCTAATGAGATAGAGAATTTTAGAGTAAATTAGTTATGGTGAAATCGGACACCCTAGGTTTAATTTCATTAATTCACATCTCATTGTTATTTTTCGGTTTAATTTTCGTTCTCGTTTATTTTTATTGCTTTTAATTTTAATTTAATTCAATTTTTCTTTACTCAATTAATTCAAATAAATTTAGAGTTAGCTAAATTTCGGTACTTAATAAATCAACAGTTTTTGTGGGATGATACTCATACTCACTATTTTATTACTTGTTTGCTACACTTGCGTTCATAATTTTCACAACAAGTTTTTGGCGCCGTTGCGGAACCATAAAACAGCTTTAGGGTGGACTATTGCCGACATCAAGGGAATCAGCCCGTCTATATGTATGCATAAGATTTTGATGGAGGACAACTACAAACCTTCTATTGAACATCAATGACGATCAAATCCCAATATGAAGGAGGTAGTACAAGCAGAGGTACTGAAGCTTCTGGATGCTGGCATTATTTATCCTATATCAGATAGCTCCTGGGTTAGCCCTGTACAAGTTGTGCCCAAGAAAGAAGGGATGACAGTGGTGCAGAATGAAAATAACGAATTGATCCCTACGAGAACTGTTACTAGCTGGAGGGTATGCATTGATTACAGTAAGTTTAATAAGGCCACAAGAAAAGATCACTTTTCTTTATCATTTATTGACCAAATGCTTGACAGATTAGCTGGGTATCCTTTCTACTGCTTTTTAGATGGCTACTCTGGGTATAATCAAATAGCTATTGCTCCTGAGGACCAAGAGAAAACTACCTTCCCTTACTCTTATGGAACATTTGCTTATAGACGGATTCCATTTGGACTTTGTAATGCCCCTGTGACTTTTCAGTGTTACATGTTAGCAATTTTCTCCGATATGGTAGAACGTTTTATTGAGGACATTTCATTGAGGTATTCATGGACGAATTCTCTGTTTTTGGTTCTTTCTTTGACCCTTGTTTTGAAAACTTAGCCCTAGTATTACAACGTTATGAGGAGACCAACTTGATCTTTAACTGGGGGAAATGCCATTTTATGGTACAAGAGGGTATAGTTCTTGGCCACCGAGTTTCTATGAAAGGCAATGAGGTTGATCGTGCTAAAATTGAGACCATTGAATAGTTACCACCTCCAATATCAGTAAAGAGTGTGCGAAGCTTCCTATGCCATGTTGGATTCTATAGGCGCTTCATCAAGGACTTCTCTAAAATCACGAAGCCTCTTTGCAATCTTCTTGCAAAGGATGTACCTTTCAAGATCGATGAAGAGTGCCTTAAAGCGTTCCAACTTTTGAAAATTGCATTAGTATCGACTCCTATTATTATAGCGCCTGATTGGAGTTTATCTTTTGAATTAATGTGCGATGCTAGTGACTATGCCATTGGAGCCGTTTTGGGTCAACGGAGAGGTAAAATATTTTATGCAATATACTATGCCAGCCAAACTTTGACCGATACTCAATTGAATTATGCCACCACTGAGAAAGAAATGTTAGTTGTGGTTTTTGCTTTTGACAAATTCCGATTATACTTGATTGGTACTAAAGTTATAGTCTATATGGACCATTCTGCCATCAGGTATTTGATTGAAAAGAAAGACGCAAAGCCAAGGCTTATCCGTTGGATCCTACTGTTGCAAGAATTCAACCTAGAAATAAGAGATAAGAAAGATACTGAGAATTTAGTAGCAGATCACTTATCTCATTTAGAGCCTCATGAATAACAGGAAGATATGGAATCATCCATTAAAAAGACATTTTTAGATGAGCAGCTCTTTTCCCTCAGCACCAATAATCTTCCTTGGTTTGCAGACTTCGTGAATTACTTGGCAAGTAATGTCTTTCCACCTGACCAAACAAGACAACAGAAGAAGAAGTTTCTTTCTGATGCAAAGCATTATTATTAGGAGGACCCTTTCTTGTACAAACATTATGCTGATCAAATCATCCGAAGATGCATTCTAGAAAAAGAGATGACAAACATACTTCATCATTGCCATTCTTCTAATTATGGTGGTCAATTTGGAGCTAATAGAATAGCAGCAAAGATCTTTAGTCGGGTTTCTATTGGCCACTATTATTCAAGGATGCTTACTCTTACGTTATGGCCTGTGATCGCTGCCAGAGGACTGGAAATATCTCCCGCCGACATAAGATGCCTTTAAGCAATATCTTGGAGGTAGAGCTATTAGATGTCTGGGGAAATAATTTTATAGGGCCATTCCCGCCTTCTTATAACAACGTATATATTCTTGTGGCGGTTGACTATGTCTCGAAATGGGTTGAAGCAGCAGCACTACCGACTAATGATTCCAAAGTGGTGATAAATTTTCTTCGCAAAACTATTTTCACTCGCTTTGGAACTCCAAGGGCAATTATAAACGATGAGGGAAAGCATTTCTGTAACAAGCAACTTGTTGCTTTTAGCCAAGTATGGAGTGACGCATAAGATAGCAACAACCTATCATCCCAGACGAATGGATAGGTTGAGGTTTCTAATAGAGAATTGAAGTGAATTTTAGAAAAGACAGTGAATGCATTGAGAAAAGATTGGTCGAGAAGATTAGATGATGCACTTTGGGTCTATCGAACAGCTTTTAAGACACCAATTGGAATGTCACCCTATCGGTTGGTGTTTGGAAAAGCGTGTCATTTACCAGTTGAACTGGAACATCATGCATATTGGGCGATAAAGAAGTTAAATTTTGACTACAATGCAGCAGGAGAGAAGCGACTTTTGCAGCTTAATGAGATGGATGAATTTTGCCAAGATGCATATGAAAATGCCAAGATTTACAAAGAGCGTACAAAGAAGTAGCATGATATGCATATTTTGAAGCGTGATTTTGTCCCTAGTCAGAAAGTGTTGCTATTTAATTCTCGCTTACATCTGTTTCCTGGAAAGCTTTATTCTCGGTGGTTCGGACCATTCACAGTAGTTCAAATTTTTCCACATGGAGCTGTTGAGATTCAAAGTGATGAAAGGAAATTCAAAGTTAACGGCCAATGTCTAAAGGCATATATTGAAGGTGGACCTGGGCTGCCAACATACCACATGACTTTAGTGGATCTGAGTTGAAACGTGACATTACGTCTGGCCGATGACTATAAATTAAGCGCTTCTTGGGAGGTAACCCATGAACTATTTTTTTTCTTTTAATTTTGAATTTTTAGATTTCTTTTCTTTTCTTATGTTTTGTTTGTTTTGTTTTTATGTGTCTCAGGTTCTTACACAAATTTGGGGGTCGATATATGAATTTCAACGACTTAACCAGAAGCCTCCACCTTGTTGTGAAAATTTGAGGGAGCTTTCCTTTACCTTTTCTTTTATTTTTAACATTGGGGACAATGTTAATTTTAAGTTTGGGGGTAGGGAGTTAAAATTTTCAAAATAAAAAAAAAATTTTTAAAAATAGTTAATAATTTAGGTTTATTTTTATGACCTAGTTTGATTGTCGTAAGCCGATGATAAGTACTTGATTTAACTAAATAAGGTTTTTGGAAGAATACTGAATGTTGTTTTTTTCTGTGTGCCTAATTCTGTGTTAATTTGGTTTTGTTTATGATTCCTTGACATTTTGAGTACATAAATAGTTGCATTTGACTATTTTGCTTACTTAGAGAAAATATGTGGATTAAGTACATCTTTGAAATCTCATTAATAAACTCTAGAACCTATTTGATTAACACTTGAGGCAAAATCCTAGACTGCATTGCATTAAAGATATGATTTAGGCCATCTTTGGATCGATTGAGTCTTTCAAGCCTACCCTTGACATTACTTATATTCTTAGTATGCCCTTTGAGCCTAATTTGACTTTTTCTTTGATACCCATATTTTTAGTCTAGCTTTTAAATTATTTCCAANTGAAAAGGAAAAAAAATGTAGAATGATAGAAAAAATTGGAAAATAAGTTTAGGGGTGGTATGTCAATAAAGTGTTGAGTTGAGTTGTATAAAGATCCAAGAATAATTTATGTGCTTAGGGTGATTTGAGCCATAAAAATATCTATTATCCTACCTATTACCTTAGGCATATATTACAAGCTTAATGAAGTCCTAATAATCTTTGGTGCATTGTTTGTTTACATTAGTGGAAGTAGTATGAAAAATAGGCCTATGGAATTTATATATTTCTATCTAGAGATTTATTATAACTTACTTATTTGCATAAACTGATCCGAGTTGAATATGATTAAATATAATTGTTTTTACACACACTCTCAAGGAGTCTATAGTGGAATTAGGTTAGCATTTGAATTGAAATTCTAGAACTTTTACAGTGTTTGGAATTTTTCTTTGAGCTTTATATTAGGTAAAATCTTTGAGGCAAATTTTGAGAATTGAACTGGGTCATGGTTAAGACATGGTTAAGTGTTAAGAAGTTTTTTTTAGGTTTTCTTTATTTCTTTTGCTCGGGACTAGCAAAAGTTCAAGTTAGGGTCCAACTGCATACCCAATGCTTTCTGCAAGGCTCTCTAAAACTTAGAAGTGAATCTTGGATCTCTGTCGGAGACTATGCTTGAAGGCACCTCATGCAAATATATGATGTTCTCCATATACAGTTTTCTGAGCTTAGTAAGTGAGTAGTCTATCAGGATTGGTATAAAGTGAGCATTCTTTGTCAACCGATCGACTACCACCCAAACTGCATCATTCTTCCTCAAGGTCTTTGGCAAACGGATCACGAAGTCCATTGTGATCTTGTCCCACTTCCATTCCATAATGGGCAACGGCTGAAGTAATCCAACTGGCCTCTGGTGTTCGGCCTTGACTTGCTGACAAGTCAAACATTTAGGGATAAAAGTAGCTACATTCTTCTTCATCCCTTTCCACTAATACTGCCACTTTAAGTCCCGATACATCTTAGTACTATTCGGATGTACTGCGAACCCTGATTTGTGAGCCTCTGTTAGAATGGTTTCTCGACGATTAGGATCATTAGCTACAACCAACTTCTCATTGAAAAGCAAAAACCCTTTCCTGTTAGTGCTCCAACCATCTAACTATTCACCATTCTAAAGTCGGTTCCAGGTTATCCTCAACTCTTTGTCTTACCATTAACTCCGTTGGATAGTCTGGAGAAGAGATGGTGAAATCACAATGTTGCTCAGGCAAGCAACCCCTTCATTCTCGAAATACTGCAAGTTGTAGTCACCAATCATAACTGAATTCCTCCAATCTTCAAACACCAGTGTAGCTAGTGCACCACGAGACTTCCTACTCAGTGCATCAACTACAACGTTGGCCTTACCAGGATGATACCATAGGTCGAAGTCATAATCCTCCATATACTCAACCCATCTTCACTGTCTCAAGTTCAGATCCTTCTGGGTAAAGAGGTACTTCAAACTCTTATGATCGGAGAATATGTCGAACTTCACACCATATAAGTAACATCGCCAAATCTTCATGGAAAATATCGCAGCTGCAAGCTCCAGATCATTGGTGGGATAATTCCTCTCATATGGCTTCAACTGGCGAGAAACATAAGCCACAACCTGACCATTTTGTATCAAGACATATCCCAAACCCGTCTTTGAAGCATCAGTATACACCACATAAGGCTCATTACTATCAGGAACAGTAAGAACAGGTGTAATGGTCAAGCTCTACTTCAACCTGATAAAAGCTGCTTCACTTTCGTGATCCTAAACAAACTTGACATCCTTCTTGATCAACTTCGTCAAAGGCAAAGCATTTCTCGAGAAATCTTACACAAAACAACGGTAGTAGCCTGCCAAACCAAGGAAACTACGTACCTCCGTCTTATTTCTTAGTCTTTCCCACTCCAGGATAGCTTCAATCTTAGCGGGATCGACTGAAATACCTTCATGAGAAATCACATGGCCCAAGAACTTCACTTCTGACATCCAAAAGTCACACGTCGATTTCTTGGCAAACAAATAATGATCTCTCAAAGTCTTAAGTACTATCTCCAGATATTCGGCATGCTCTTCTCGAGTCTTGGAATACACCAGGATGTCGTCGATAAACACAACCATAAAACGATATAAAAATGGCCTGAAGATCCGATTCATGAGATCCATAAAAGCTGCAGGAGCATTCGTCAAACCAAATGGCATCACCAGAAACTTAAAATGACCACATCGAGTTCTGAATACTGTCTTATGTATATCATCCTCCCTTATCTTCAACTAATGATAACCGGATCTCAAATCGATCTTGGAGAAGAACCTTGAACCACTGAGTTAATCAAACAACTCATCTATTCTTGGCAAAGGATACTTGTTCTTCACTATCAACTGATTCAACTTCTGGTATTCCACACAAAGTCTTAACGAACTATTAGCTTTCTTCGCAAACAAAACAGGAGCACCCCAAGGAGAAATGCTACTACGAATGAAGCCTTTGGAAAGTAGGTCGTCCAACTATTCTCTTAATTCTTCCATCTTAGCAGGCGTCAAGTGATAGGCTAGAATAGAAACTGGCTGAGCTCCAGGAACTAGTTCAATACAGAACTCGATCTCCTTATCTGGTGGTAATCCCGGTTTGTCTTCAGGAAACACCTCTGAATACTCACATACCACCGGAATCTATGGGTCTTGATCTTCTATCTTTACCTCGCCATCCATGGCAAATAAGTTCCCATAACACTCGAGTTTCTTCTTTCCATCCATGCACGCTTTCAAAACAAGACTAGGCTTCAACGGACTCATCCCAGCCTAATAGATAATAAGATATCCATCACTAGGAAAAAGAGTCACCCGCTTCTTATGACAGTCTATAACGGCTCGATACTTCGACAACCAATCCATACCGAGTATCACGTCATATTGTCCCATCGGCAACACAATCAAATCAGCAAGAAGCTTCCTATCGTCAATCATAATCCGACAAGACTTACACATACTAGACACATCGGCTACTCCTCCTAAAGGTGTACCCAACGTCAATACATAATCCAAATCAGAAAATTTCAACCCCAACAGTTGAGCAAACAACAAGGATATGAATGAATGGGATACACTAGTATCAAACAAAATATGTGCCCAAGAGTGTGAAAGAAGGACCGTTAACAACACCTCAATCGGTGCAATCCTGAGTGTCGTCTGCTCCAGTAAAAGCATAAGCTTGGCCAGTCACCTTTCCTTTCCCCTTATTGCCTCTTCCCTAGCCCGAACGGCTACTACTGGATCCAGGACCACTACTGCCATATCCGCATCCACCCTGACTCTCTGAGGCCTGAGGAGTCTGAAAGTTCTGAGTAAAACCCTGAGGGCGGTACTGATGCTGATAAGGCTGAAGGGAAATAAAAGCCTACGAAGCACCCTGTGACTATTGTGGACTTGCTTGAATATTCTGATTAGAAACAGAACCTGACTGGCTCCTCTGTGGTTCTCTCTAAGAAAGAGGAGATTTCTACAGACGGTTGGGACACTCCTTCTTCTAATAACCCTGCTGGCTACAAACAAAATATCCTCTATACGGACTGCCTCTGCCACCTCCTGAAGAACTACTGCTGTTCGAACTCCTACTGTTCAGAGTGCCCTAGGTTGACCACTGCCCCTGGTTCCTTTTGGTGGCTATTTTGTCATTACTTCTCCGCTGATTCCTCCTGGAATCAAATCATTCTTCAATGGCCTCTACCCGCTGGGCAGCCACTGTAATCTCAGGAAGAGTACTGTAGGTCTAAGTACCAATTCTGTTGAAAATGTTCCGATTCAGGCGATTCCTGAACTTGGCAACTCAATACTTCTCACTCGTACCTGGTCCAAGAGCAACACTTGCCAACTCAGTGAACTCTATCAAGTACTCATTCACCGTTCTGTTACCTTGAATCAAAATCTCAAATCGGTTCACCACTTCATCTTGTTGATCCTCATTGGCATACTGGGCCTTGAAAATTCGCTCAAAGTCTTCCCAAGTCAGACCCACTACATCTTGCATCCGTTCCACTGTCTCCCACTAATAAATGGCACTCCCTGTCAAACGAGTAATATCAAACACAGCCCAAAACTCAACCGGAGTACCAAGGGCCTGAAAGTGCTTCTCTATCTCACGCAACCAAGCAATTGCCGTGAAAGCTTCTGGTCTACCATCAAACTGCCCTGGTTAGAGAGCATGAACTGCTGGAGATGATAAGCCTGATCCAACTGACGTTCCTTCAGAGCTGGAGGCTGATAGTCTGGATTGCTCATCTGGACGAATGCATGCTGCATTGCTTCGATTAGATAAGTGAAATCTGGACGAGGAGGTTCGGCACCCGGCTGGTGCCTCGGAACTCTTCTAGGAGGCATCCTTAAAATTCTGAAACAATATACCAAACTGTTAATGCAATAATGATGAATGCTTATCATAAAATCAACTTCAATCTAGTTTAATCGTGATACGTCCAAGATGTAAAACTCAAAGCTCTGGTACCAAAAATTTCTGTCACGATCCAAAACCCGAGCCAGTGGCAGAAGGGGAATTTCACAAAGATGAAAAATTCTTTGATTTATTTGAAAAGTGTCAAAAGTTCTAGTTTTATAAAACGGTCCATTTAAATAAAATAATTGGAATTTCATCCTGTGAACCACTCTCACAGTTCGTATACACCATTAAACATAGATCGAATAATAATTTAAAATGCGAAATCAAATATAAGTCCAAGCATTATCATCATCCACGTCAAAAATCAAATACCAGAATGGAATACATAAGTTTACAAACAAAGATAGAATGTAGAAATCTTGGTTTAATACTAAACAAAA
Organism: Parasponia andersonii; assembly: GCA_002914805.1. Lineage (NCBI taxonomy): Eukaryota > Viridiplantae > Streptophyta > Magnoliopsida > Rosales > Cannabaceae > Trema > Trema andersonii. The sequence continues at coordinate 531,562 of JXTB01000037.1, forward strand.
CCCAAACAATCCAAACACCATGACAACAAGCTTCTAGCATTAGCGAGAAATAAACTACAGTCAAGATGACCTCTTATTCCTCTTGATCACTAAGATCGCACTGAACACCACCTGAGGAAGGTATGGGAGTAAGCATAAAAAATGCCTAGTAGGAAAAATAATTACCTCGGTCGAAAATATTTTAGTGATGGAAAGTTCCCACATGATTAGTCTAAATCCAATACAAACATATATAATGATCCAAATCCAGAAATCCATATGTATATATATAAATAAATCAATACAATCAAAAATCATTCAATTCATATGCACATGACACAAATTAACCCATACCCATGAGCTCTCATCCTTTCATTTGTGGCAATCCAGGATTATGGCACTAAGTATGCCTAATAGCCTGCCTGATACCTAAGTCCATAATTGGAGGGGACACCCGTATGTCGCCTACCAAACCTAGAGGGGCAACCGAATTGCCTACGCCTGCCAAATGTGGAGGTAATCAGAAGTAACAAAACTCTGCATGGGTTTACGGACTCTACATCGATGGTGAGGCACGCAGCGCCACACTGTAAACCCACGATGCTAACACGGTGCTCATGTATGATCCTATGACACGTGCAATACAGAACTGAAGTGTGAAAATAATCATGCTTGGGTTTTTTAATAAAATCAACATACTAGGTTTTATAGGAAAATGGGCAGCATAACACCCCTATTTTTTATATACCCAAAATAACCTGCACTCAGAAAATTCCCAGAGTAATGCAATATGTATACATCATACAATCAATTCTCATCACAGATTTTCAAGAAAACCAAAAATCACATTTACTCTTATATGTTGCAGAAAATAAGTTTTATTCAAAACGATATAAAACAGAGGTAATTGAGTCCCTACCTAGCTCAAATAGCGATACCACGCTATTGAATCCTCAAGGTGTCATTAACGATCGTCCGGAGGGTCGGGAACCAATTCCAAGCCCTCGATCGTCTTCTTGCGAAAAATCAACTTCTCAACGGAGCTTTAATTCCACAAACGAACTCTTTTGCTGAATTCCTAGTACCCAAAATAGCTAGGTTAGACATATAACTTGTCCAATTCGGGTCTGGGCCCACACCGGGCCAATAACGCGCAAAACGAGGCAAATCTCGACTGTCCGATCTTGATTTCCGTGCCATTCACCAAACATAGGCAATATATATATATATATATATATATCAAACTTCCCCATTTTCTGAGTCCAATCCAAAAATACAATCCAACAGCCAGATCAAAAAGTCAAACTTAAACTCAAAATATCCAAAAATGGCAACTTTTGATTTGGGCATTATGGGGTTAAAGATATATATACCTTGACAATCCTTGCGACAAGACAAATCCAACGAGTCCAGTTTGAGGTCAAACGGAGGTCGGAATCATCGCCGGTGGCCAAAAATCTGAAATGCTCTATTTCGTCTTCTCCGGCAACGGCGGCCTCTCCGGTGGTTGCAGTTTGTCGGCGTCGACTCGACGCGGCACGAGGGAGCTTCATCGATGGGCTGCACGGGCGGACGACGCCCGAGAGGTGAGCTACGGCGGTGGTCCTCTTCGGTCGAGGGAGATCCAAGAGAGAGAGAGAGCGCGTTGGGGAAGAGAGAGAGAGAAGAGAGAGAGAGTGACTGGGAAAAAGGAACCCACGTGAGTGGGAATATATGAGACTGTACAGTTTTTCAAAAAATTGCACTATAGTCCCCGATTCCCAAATCTCTATCAATTCTGTCTCCCAAAATTTATAATTTAGTCATTCTGCACAAAACTTTTGCAAATTAATCCCCCTAATATTATATCCGGAAAATTGGTAAAATATCCAAATTACCCTCCCAAAATCTGGGTTTTTACATCTGTATTATGTCGTAGTTGTGTTGTAGTCCATCTGTAGTTATACTGTGAGCAAGAAGCAGATGTGGGGAAAAAATTTAGGCGTTTGGTAAATTTAATATAAAAAAATATAATGTTGTTTAAAAATAACATTTAAGTATTTAATAAATTATAGATTATGTATGTTTCAGTAAACTATATATTATGTATGCTATAAAGTAATATTTTAAACAATTTGTATTATAAAAATAAAATTAGCTTTGAAAAATAACTCTTTTCATGCTTCCTAAATTCTACTTTAAGTGATTATGCAACGTGTAATCAAAAGTAATAATTTGCCAAACACCTCTCTTGATTTTTTTACTAACCACTTTTAAAAGCTAAAAATGGTTATACAAATTATAATTAAAGTGGTTACATAATAACGTTTAGAAAACCTTAATCAAAAGCAATAACTTCTCACTTCTGATTTTTTTTTTTTGCTAACCACTTTTAAAAACTAAAAACGTTAACTATAATCGATTAGTCTATAGTTAATAAAGGAAACGATAACATATTTAGTCAGCGTACAAGTTCCCTCGTTCTTGTGTCGTGAGGATTTATAGTTTTGTCTTATTTAGATTTTATTAAATAAAAGGAGAAATATTTTTATGGGAAAAATGTGAGAGATGTTTAAAAAAAGGGATTTAAAATATCATAAAAATATATATGACAAAAATAATATTATAACTCTAGTAATGAAAATATTAGGAATTCCAACTTATTATGAGAAATAGAAAAAAAAAAAAAACAAAGAAAATAATGTTTTTTTTTTTGCATAATTCATAAAGATGAAAATTTTTGTCCACGAGATAAATTGGTGTAAGATAAATAATTGAAAAATAAATCTCATTTAACTCTAGTTAATGACTAATTTTAGAATTAAAGTATATATGTAATGGTACGAGAAAATAAATGTAAAATTTTTTACTTTCCATGAGATTCTTTAGAAGGGTTGAGAAGGGGGAGGGGAAGTGACAACAGATTTATCCTAGAATGCCTATATTATTTGCCCTAAATATTATAATTAGTTTCTTTTAGGAAATACATTTCTTGATAATAATGGATCACATATTTAATAATTGTATTAGGTCATTTTATTTATAAGTATACTCAGTTTCACTTAGGTTAATGGATGTCCAACATAATAGTATCATATATAAATTAAAATTAGAATTGCAGTTCCTGTAGCCAAAAAATATATGTTTTTTATTTTTTGCTTACCATCAATTATAAAAAAATTCATCTAAATTGTAGCCAAAAAGCATACTTTCTTTATCTATTGCCTACAATTGATTATAGAAAAATTCATCTAAGTGATTTAAGTTTTAGGCTACAGAAGAACTTGACCCTCAAGCCTTCTAGATTTTATTCTTATATACTTCTACTTTTAATGATCTCTTGATCATCTCCAATCTTTAGTCACAAAATTATTGACTCATGTAAGAACTCAACAATCTCTTTTTATCAATTTAATCTGAATGATCTAGGGTTCATATGTGAGTTATTTGTAATCTTATTGATTTATAACATTTTCAACTTCCAAGTTTAACATCCATTTTTTAACGTCAATTAAACACATAAAATATTTCGCCAAATAAACAACTATATGAACCGGTTATTAAGAGTTGTCATATGAAATTTTCTCAAACAATGTGAATTGCATTTTTAGTGTTTCTGGCTTAGACCATTGGTAGATTCTAACTCTTTTTGAAAATTATCTATGTGTTTATTAACAAAATGAATAAGTGAGAATTTTTACGGATTATTTTTATCAACAAAATATTTATACATTTTTTTTTCGATGTTTGATTAGAGTCTCATGAAATAAGGAAAAACAAAAAGAAAATAGTGAGTAACACGTACTTACTGATATACCAACCATTTGTACATTCTATACGTAGAAGCTAATTTGAATTAATAAATAAGCCACCATAAATAAAGGGAAAAACAATTACGTGGGCCTATTCGTTAAAGACATTATACCTATTATTTAAAGAAGCAAAGTGTAATTTATCTGGCGAAAAAAGCTTCCCAACCAAAATTGACAAAAGGCCGGGCAAAGTGCCAATGAAACTATACTTAAGGGATAACGTGCAATTTATCGAAAAGTTTAGAACCAAACTGCTAAGGTAATGAAAAATAGGGACTAACGGTGCAATTTATCTTTTTTCCTTTTTTTTTTTTGGTGTCCTTTTATTTCTGCAAAAGTCATTTTCTTTTCATCTTTGAAAAACTCACTTTACGTTTTTTCTATTTTTTTTTGGTTTGAAAAATGGTAAGGAAAAAAAAAAGAGAGAAAAATATGAAAAGAAGAGACAAAAGTTTTTTTTTTCTTTTTTTTTTTTATAAAATAAAAAAAGAATGAAGAAATGCTGTGTACAGTGCGTCTGAGAGGAAAACCAAAGCTCCCCGACCGCTAAACTAGAAGAAGCCCCAGTTGCTACTTTGATAGCAAAACCACACAACGTGCATCATCTTCTCCACCAATGCCGTCCATCATTTTCACTGACACTTAGTTCAAATTCCATTATTCTTATACTCAACCTTCTCATCTCTCTCTCTCTCTCTCTCTCTCTCTCTCCATTTGAGCTATGAGAAATTCCCTTTTCTTTCTGGCGCTCATAACACTTGCTATCACTTACACTCTCCACTTTCAAGCTCATGCTGCTCCTGCTGGTAACTCTCTCTCCACCCCTTTATACCACTATGCATGTGCAATGCTTTGAATCTTTTGATCTATTTGTTAATGGGTATGTTGGGTTTCTTTCAGTTTGTTCTTAGTTTGCCTATAGTGTTAATGCATACCCATATGCTGTTTTCATTTGAATCGTCCTTAATTTTTTTTTCTCATTTATGGTAATAGTAATCAAATGAGAAACCCTCTTTGTATTTCTTGTTCTTCAGTTTCTTTGATCTGTTTTAGTAGTGGGTATATTTGTTTTGACAATGTAGTTCAATTATTTAACTTGTGATTAATCAGGGCCATTGCTAAAGCACCTGTCCTCTCTTCTCAAATGGACCAGATCATCCTCCAAAACACCCCAATCAGGTTCTTTGAAATAACCATTTTCAGTAGGTTTGGTAGATTTCTTAGTTGTTTTCTTTCCCCTTTTAGGGGGTACGTTTTAAACTCTCTAGGCTATGCTCTTTGTTATGCTGTTTCACAGATGGGAATGTTCTACAATTTGAGGATGGTTACTTAGTTGAAACTGTTGTGGAGGGGAACGATATCGGAGTGGTTCTTCACAAAATTCGCGTCTCCGAGGATGGTGAATTATTTGCTGTTGATTCAATTAATAGCAACATTGTCCGGATCACTCCACCATTGTCCCAATGTAATGCAAGTCTTACTTTGATTATTGCTTAACTTAGTTTAGACTGTTCTTGTGTCCTAACTGTATACATACTGTGTACTTTACTAAAATCTGCATTAACTTATTCAATGTTACTAAGTTAGCATATTGGTGCTGCTGTGTTCGAGCTGATTTTCAGTTCATCTTAGTCTACTTCCACTTAATAAAAAGTACTTGGTCATAAATCATTTGGATGGAAAAACCGTGAATTAGAACTGAAGGTTATTCATTTCTTTGGTTTTTCAGTTCAGTTCACTTCCTATTAATTTTCCTTTATGTGCTATTTTCCTTTCTAATTGGTTTTATCTGATTAGTGAAATAATTAAACGTTGTTGTGTTCTACTTTTGTCTATAAATATTTGATTCTCATCCAAAGATTTATTTTTATTTTGTTTTCATATATATATATATATATATATATATATATATATATATATTTGGTTGCAGATAGTAGAGCAAGATTGGTTGCTGGGTCATTTCAAGGTTACACAGGGCATGTGGATGGAAAACCAAGTGATGCTCGTTTTAATCATCCCAAAGGTGTAACCATGGATGATAAGGGGAATGTTTATGTTGCTGATACCTTGAATCTTGCGATCAGAAAGATCAGTGATGCTGGTATATGCAATTCTTCTCCACTTTACGGATAACATATCAGAAGCTTTAAAATGTAGACATGATTGCTGGTATCTTTTGAGATTAAACGTTACTGAACTGTCAATTTTCTTCATATGTAAGTTCTAATACCTGAAGTTAAGTATGTAAATGTAAGTTCTGATACCTGAAGTTAAGTATGTAAACATTCATGACCATTTGAGTATATAAATAATACTATTAAAATTAGAATCTTTGGTGCTGTTATTTCAATCCTGGGTTAGAGATTCTTTCTAAAGGGTAAGCCTATTAATGTGCTAAATAAATATGAAAATATGGAAACTTTGCCAGGTGTCACAACCATTGCTGGAGGAAAATCAAATGTCGTGGGTTACAGAGATGGGCCTAGTGAGGATGCCAAATTCTCAAATGATTTTGATGTGGTATACATTCGGCCTACTTGTTCCTTGTTAGTTATTGACAGAGGAAATGCTGCGCTTCGGCAAATCTCTCTCAGCGGGGAGGATTGTGACTATCAGTACAGTTCAATTTCTCCCACAGGTTTGGATCTCGTAGAGTGATTGTTAATTTGGAATTTCAGATATGTTATATTTTCTTCCATATATATATATATATACTGGGGTTAGTAAAAGCAATAGAATATGCTTGTTTTGAGATATGTCTAGAGCTCAGTCACTCATTCTTAATGGACAATAATTTAGCGTCTGATAAAATTGTAAGAATCATCTCATTGATTTTTGGACTCTATATTCCACTTTGTTAAGTGGCATGCATGATGTATACATTGTCATAAGTTGATTTTTCCAGAAAAGAGGCTTTTGAAAGAATATTTTCTTTCAGTAAGCTGAATTCTGATAACCAAATAGAAGATCTATCTCTCATGCAACCCTCCATAGTGGAGAATCAGCCAAGATTTTGCAGATCTTGAAATTCAGAACTGGCCTGGTGGGAACATATAGTTCATAACTGGCCCTCATCTTGGTGGGCCAATGCAATTCTGTGGCCATGAATGTCTGCCCAAAACTGAAAGTTCTTCATTTGTTTGGACTTTAATATTTCCTTTTCCTCTTCAAATGGCTGTGCAGCCCATTTGTTGCAATTGATTCTTAGCTTCTGTGCTATTTAAATAATAGCAATGCCTCTTAGATACCCTGGATCCAATATTTAAAACAAATGAAATGAAGCTACCACGACTTTGGTGCTGGATTTGGCATCTATATCTGATTATATACATGTATTACATTTTATATTGAAATTTCCAATATCAATGGAGAAGAAAGTTGCATAAATGACAAAAATAATATAGTTGCTTTAGACATCATCCTGTTTTTGATGTAAGAATAATCTCATTTTAGATGAATCAATGCTTCATATGTTGGTTTAATGCTTTCTTTTTGGTTAGTGTCTTTCTGATTATTAAGTCGGTATGGGTTTATAATGTTGAAGGATCCTTGGAATAAAGTTTAAAACTAATAAACTATAGTTTGGACAATGGTAAATATTGGAAAGAAAATACTAAAGATTCAGCAAGAGACTAATGTGTGTGTACATGGATCACAGATTAAATCTGGTCCTGATTCTTAGGGGTTTTTTGAATAAGTCAAATTATTCAAATTAATTCTTATTTATTTTTTCTGATTCTCTTTGGATTAATATTTTCTTTTTCTGGTTTATTTCAAATAAAGGCAGATTTGTTTTCTGCCGTGATCCTAGGTATAGTTACTGTGGTGTTAACTTGTTTATTTGGTTGTATCTATTTAAGGGTATTACCCTCACAATAAAAATTAAGCAGGTCATCTTTTCTTGGGTCTGTTTTCAGTTTGAACTGTAAATAAAGGAGATCCTTGCTAATTACTATCAGGTTCATATATTGGTGGACTTGATTATAAAATTTGTTGTATTTTCTTTAAATATTCACTACTAATAACTGAATGTATAAATCTCATATGCGAGGATTGTTTGTATAGTGGCCTCTCATTGAAAGAACCCCCTTCTTGTGTTAGTCCATTGGAACTATTTTCCAAGTTAGGAAATCAATAGGAAATCAACCTCTTTATTTTTGTGTTGGAAATACATGTCAAAGGAAGATAAAATAGTATTACCCAAATCATTTATGTAACGCCCAAGTCCTACTCGGGAATGCTCTGGGAGGATCATGGGTATTTAAATGGTGGTCTATGAGCCCAAAAGTACCTTCAAGCTAGTATTTTTATGTGAGGTTCAGTAGTGTTACATTTGGTATTCGGAGCCAATTCAGTCCATATTTGGTTGGAATCGTGGTAAATGTGGACCCCACTTATGGGGATATATGTAGACTATTGAATGTGGATCTCCTAGTGAGGGCGCTAGGCCCTTAACAAAGGGAGATTGTAACGCCCCAACTTCCACGTCTGGAAGATCGTGGGTATTTAAGTGGTGGTCCATAAGTCTAAAAGTATCTTCAAGCTAGTGGACCTCACTCATGGGGATATATGTGGACTATTGAATGTGGATCTCCTAGCGAGCGCCCTAGGCCCTTAACAGGGGGAGATTATAACGCCTCAACTCCCACATCGGGAAGATCATGGGTATTTAAATGGTGGTCCATAAGCCTAAAAGTACCTTCAAACTAGCACTTTTGGGTGAGGCACAATGATGTTTTAATTTGTCTCACAGTAAATCCATATGCTTTATCAAACTTCTCTAATGCCTTCTTTTGCCATTTTGGTAGTTAAATGACAACCTCAAGTATTCATCCTTCGGTACAGTAGTTTTAAAATTTTTGGTAAACGATATCGTCAATGTCTTCCTCTGTTACTAAACCTATCAACACTTTTACGAAAGTATGGACTTATCTGTTTTGTATATTTCTTTAACAAAATGTAGTTTCATTGTTTAGAGGTAAGGGGGAGGATGTTCGTTATCATTGGCTTTGATTTCATTTTGCATTGCTTCTTTGTTCTGACCAACAGTTTATGGGTCTTTTGGCAGATGTCCTTATGGTAATTGGTGCTGTCTTGGTAGGATATGCAACATGCATGCTTCAGCAGGGATTCGGATCCTCTTTCTTCCCAAAGATGGTATATCTATTCTGATTTCATAAAAATTAAAGTGCAGAAAATGGAAATTTAGATATCGATCCCTGTTCCAGTCATAATCATTGCACCAAACTTTCAGTAGTTTTCCTTGATATTCTTGACTAGCTAATACATTATGACTAACTTGTCTATTTATTTTTTCACTTTCCCCCTGAAGTTTTCCGAACATACTGCATTTTGAATAAGTAGCTTTCCATATAAAGTGGACTGAGAAATAATGACTGGTTGCTGCTGCCATTTCTGTGGTGTTCTAATTAACACGATTTGAATTTTTAACAGATGTTGCACATGTTTCATATTTATGTATATCTTTGCTAGGAATGCTATTTATTGGGTTCATCTGATGCATTTATTTATGTACCGGCAGCCATCAGCGAATGAAACTAATGGGAAACCAAGTGAGGAGAAACTCAGTCCCATTGTGGAAAACACAAAAGATGAACCAGGATGGCCATCTTTCGGACAGCTCATCATTGATCTATCCAAGCTTGGACTTGAATTATTGGCTGGTTTATTTCTTTACTTCGTTCCCTCCCGTTTCAGATCCAATGGTGCCAAGAAAGGCCTCACACCATTGAAAGATACTCTCAGGATGCCTGAAGACAAGACTGAGCCTCCATCTGTTCAGGGGCAAAGTGCTCCTGCTCCCCTTTTTGAAACTCGCCATGTCCATGCACCCAATGTTAGTGATAAGTATTCAGATTTGAAGCCCCCAAAGATAAAATCAAGCAGTTTTAAGGATTCATCCTTGTCAAGCAAGCACCGATCCTCAAAACGCCAAGAGTATGCAGAATTCTATGGATCTGGTGAGGTCCCTCTTGGTGGCAGGTCTAAGAGTCAGAAAGAAAGAACTAGGCATCGACAGCGAGAAAAGAGTGGCGAGGTAGTTTTTGGAGCTGTTGGAGCAGAGCCAAAACCTGCTGAGGTTAAGGCAGTGAATTATGAGAACTCAAAATTTGATCATTACAACATGAGAACCAGGTACCGGCCTGATGATTCCTTCCGCTTTTGATTACACCGCAGTTGTGAATCTAGTGATGTTCTTTGCCTCCCAACCGAAATACCATTTGTTTGGCCCAATCTCGATAGTCTCTCCAAGGTTTCCTTTTCAAGCTAGTCTGCAGTTGAATACTATATGTATGTAACTAATGATGTATGTCTTAGAAAGAAAAAAAAAATACAGATGGGACACCTCTGGATCATTTTTGGTCTGTGAGCATCAACTACTGATAGGACTGTCAACAAGAAATTGATCATTTTAGTTGTTGGGAAACTTTTGACATGTTGTAGAAGAGTAGAACCATTTTTATTTGATATGATCCGTAGGTATTAAAGTTGGTAAGCTCAAAATGTTCTGAAGTTCTTTTTGTCTGAATTTGCTTGATAGGTTGAAATTTCTCTAATCAGAAGATTAAAATCAACTTGAAATCAGACTTTTGTGTTTGGTAAATGGGTGCCAAAACGAATGTTAAAAATGATAAGTAAAGGAATAATGTTAAGGATCCAGATTTTTATCTAATTGTTTTAAGGATCACGTGAGTTGTCATTATTTTTAACTAGTAAATGTTACGCAAAATAATGTGATAAGTTTTAATTTACTAATTAAATATTAATATCTCACAGAAGTGACGTTAAAAATGAGATTTTTTTATAAAAAAAATTAAAAGTAAGTATTTTGAGGATGTTCTCTCAAAGTCAATTTCATTGATCATTGCAAAAAGTAGAAAAACAAAAGGGCAAGTTTGCCTGGGAAGAGCCTTCTATCCATTTGAGTTGATGTGTCAAAATCGTCTCGTCAGTAAGAATGGGATTTTGGAAAAAAAAGTCGATGGAAGGACTCATTGATGCTCATGATGTAATGTTAATCTTGGTTGTTGGTGCATATGTAACAATCACGTGTATCTTGCCCTCCCATTAATGTATCTTTACATAAAGCATGTTTTAAAATATAAAATCCTTATATATATGTTTAAAACATAAAATCCTTGAATTTATTTTACAGTATTTTATTCTCAAAATTATCAATTTAATATTGAATTTATATTTTTCCTAATTTGCGTCAGTGTTTTAATTGCCAAAAAAGAAAGATGTTTGCAACACAATCACACATCTCTATCCCATGAATCCATATCCATTCTCCAGTGAAGATTCAAAGATTTAGCTTAGCTGTCTAATGTTTGAGGTTCCCTTTATTATTGTCACCCTCAAAAAAAGAAAAAACCAATAGAAAAATATAATTTAGAAGGAAAAAAACACTAGAAAAAATATTATTTTTGCAAATGCAAAGGTCTTCATTTTAACGAAAAACTAATTATTTTTATTACAAATAAGAAGTTAGGAGGGGAACACAGCCATTATATATATATATATATATATAATTAGCCACTATTTTTCAGATGTTAGCTTACACATAAATAACCAGTTATGTGCTCAAGACTACCAAATCTCCACCCATTATTTTGATATACATGGATTAGTGCTCATCAACATGAAAGAAAAAAAAAAAAAACTTGATTATCCTTAACATAACTCATCATTTAATATTCAGGATAATTTATTTTTAGATTTTGTTCTCTCTTTCTTTTCACAATGTGATATTGACTTCTTAGATCCACTTAAATATTTCATTAGACCATTACAAATTCAAATATTGGACATCCAAATTTAAATTTTCCTCTTGTAAATTAAATTTACATGTTTGTACTCACATATCTGTCCTATATAAAACAATATATTAATTCTTTTTGCATATTAGATGGATGTATACTACACCAAAACGAAATGTCAAAACCTATAAAAGGGAGGGGAAGAAAAAAAAAAGCCAATGAGGGAAACAGTTCTAAAAAATGTTAAATTAAAAAAAAAAAA